>JANHGB010040235.1:42520-109397 GCA_026283785.1 Coracopsis vasa | reverse complement strand
CCGGGTCCCGGCGGGCGCTGGCGGGGCAGGCGGCGGGCACCCACCCGCCGCCTCCCTTTTGTTCCTGCGTGCCGCCGGCTGCTGGATCCGTGCCGGGCGAGGAGCCGCTTGGTACTTCACGGGCTCCGGCTGTGTCTGTGCACACACGCCTGAAGGGCGTCCTTCGGCGGCGGGGCCGGTCTGTCAGAGCCGGCGGGAGAGGTGTCCGCCTGTTTGCACATCGGCTTCCCTCTGCTTGCAGCTCTTCAGCGCTGACTCTGAACTTACCCGGACTTGCCGTGAATTAATTCCTTGGCCGTACAGGCATGTGTCCCTCACCCCGGAGGAGGGGTTGCACGTTACCCTGCCGGCTGCGCTGCGGCCGGTCACTGCTGACAGCACAGAGATGTGCCTGTGGGGATCTGTTGGCGCGGGCACGGCACGGCTGCGCTCGCAGCCCAGTTTACCGAAACTTTAACTGCAGCGGGCGATGTGGTACGGCCGAGCCGTTTGCGTCAGGGCAGACCGTTACTCCGGCGGGATAACGGCGGCTCGGGGGTTGCGCTGTTTCGGGGGGTGAATCAGAAACAAAACCGAGCCAACGATGGAAATGAGTTTGTGTGGTTTAAAGGAGCCCAGCGTGGTAACGGCTGCTGGGGCACAGTAAAGCGGGCGGCACCCCCTGCTTTCCCCAGCGTAGCCGCCGTATCAGCCAGCCGGCAGTGTAACGTGGGATCACTTTGTAGCCGAAAACGCAGGGCCTGGCAGCGCTGGCCGCCGAAGCGTTACGTGTCATTAAAGTAGCGCTCTTGGAGGAGAGGGACTGTCCCAGGAGCTGTAAAATCCATAAACACTTTTCTGATTGGTTTAAAAATTTAGACACAGGAAGCGGATGGTGTCTAATAACAGACAAGTGGAGACACTGTTGTCATGGAAACTGGGAAGACTAACCCTCCCCCCCCCCCATTTATTTAAAAAAAAATGAAAAAGGGCGAAAGAAAGAAGTGTGCATCTCATCAGAAATGCCTGCAGAGCGCCTGGCTGCTGCCGCCTTCCCGCAGCATCTGTTGAAACTCGAGAACATGCCTGTCAAATCAAGGTCATTTCACAATGCACCCCGGGCTGCTGCCTCCCCTCTTTCCTCTCTGGGCGATGTCCCCCGCTTTCCACTCCGGGAGGAGGTGGGAGGGTGCAGCCCGCCTGCCCTGTGCCCGCTGGCTGCCCTCCTGATGGTGGGTGTCCTGCCCCGGCCGGGCCTGCAGCGCCAGGGGCTGTGGCTGGGAACCAGCAAAGGCTCAAAGCCCGGGGTCCGCGCGAGTTTAAACCAAAGTAGTGAGGGGTGACTTAGTTTTTAATCAAATGACCAGGACACGTTTCTTTATGTGGACCTGGGAGAGAGCTGGGTTTGATTCGATCTCCCTGTGTTCCTCCACATTACAAAGTTATATTAAAATGTAATGATTTCGACTTAAGTATTAAGGCTGTTTCTCTGCCTCACCTGCAGAAAAAAACCCCAACCCCTAAAGGGGGCAAATGGCTGTGGGAAACCCTGTGTGATTGTTTTTAATAAAGACATCACCGTTTGGTTATAGCATGCAATTTGAGTACAAAAGTAGAGGTGTGAGCATAAAACATACTTCATTACTGATAGATGCAGCATGAGAAAACCAGACCATTATTGTGGTAAATGGAAGTTTTACTTTGCCAGACTATTGCAAGTTTATTGTGTGTGAAAGGAGAGAGCTATTTTGATTTTGGAGCAGGAGAGAGGTATTTCACAGCAAACTCACAAGAAAGGTTTTAATCTTTTTGCTTGTTTTCTTGGGCAGCAGCCCTTGGTTCAGATGTTTGTGATGGAGAGATGTCTTTGAGCATTCACTGCACTTTCTCTGAAACATTTCATTTTGTTGCTACCTTTAATCTTTGTTTTGCAGTGACCAAAACAAGAAAAACGCACTTGAGTGCTTCACCCACTGTATAAATCATCACTTTGGAACCTGGAATGACCAGTTTGACCTCTGTTGCCTCTTTGCTGGCATATTTCACTCCTTGCATTGTTATTTCTCAGGAAAACCAGTGACTGCTGAGCAGGTCTTGCACATCAGGAGGTAAATCCTGCACGACGCTGAGGTGAAGGTGCTCAGCCCCGTCTCTACCTGCACCCTTGGGTCTTGCCATCCGACAGACCCAAGGCCTGACTTTGAAGTCTGGTTGTGGGTAAAACTGGAAGGAGCAGTGCCTGCTTCTGCTTCAGGAGTCCCGGTTGGCTAGGCTGGGATGGCACCAGGGTGCCGGCTCTGAGACCCCTCTCCGTGTCCAGGAAAGGTTCAGGGAGTTGGGCAGTTGCGTATTTAATCCAGCTCACATCTGATTAACCAGATGCTGCTTTTAATTGCTGTGGAGTTCAAATGGAGAAAGTTTGGCCTGGTAGCGAAAGTGTGCTTGCTTCTAGAAGCAAGTTTCCTGTTGTCGGGAGAACCCTTATCCGCAGGAAGGTTCGCTGGCAGGAAGTGTGTCGGTTACTTGTTTTTACATGGTGAAGGAAGTGAGCTGGATTAGGTACTTTCTAGATTTACCCTTCATCATCCTCCGTGTCTGTGCTACTCTGTTTATGGTTTTAGTTTTGAAAGTTTGACGGTATCAGCCATTCTAGAGGGACGTGCATGAAGTCAAATGCTCGTGTTGTCCTGCCATTTGTTGCTGTTATTAAAAAACACCCCACCAACCTCTCGGGGCCATGTTTTCAAAAGTGTCCAATTTACAATTTATACCTTTTGAGCCTCATTAATCGTACTCATAGGCTTTTTTTTTTTCCCTTCCCCCTCCTCTTAGAATGAAAGATCAAAAAATGCTCCAGTTAGTTTCCTAATAGGGGCAGTCCCTCCACTTCTGAACTGCCTTTCATCATGGATCATAAATCACTTTACAGAAATTAAATTTTTAATATCCACAGAAGTTGTATGTTCACAACATAGCATTTCACATGGACTGCCTGAAGTTGCAAGGCAAATTAGGAGCAGAGCTTAGAGTCACATTAATTGCCCCTTAATTAGCAATTGCTAAGGGATTAAAACTTTGAAAATGTGCCTGCATTTCCTGGGTGCGCTTGTGCTGATGTGCCAGTGCAGTGCGCATGTATTGATACGGGATGTGGGGCCGGGGGTGAGAATGTTAGCAGTGGTTCCAGAAAACACCAGTCACTTACTGGTCTCTGTCAGGCTGGGAGGCAAGGTTGGAGGCTTGTAAGATTGGACACGGCTTTGGATGAAGGTCCAGACTAAAGGCGAGGGCTGGGGTTTAGCTCTTTGAGTTCTAGTAAGTAGGGGCATTCAGGGAAATCAACATCAGTGTCGGCTCACAATGGAGTATTGTGATTGTATGTATGTTAAGATGATGTATGGTTCAGTATGACTTTTGCAGGGGGTTCTGAAGGGGAAATGTGGAAAAGTTACATAAACTTGTAAGAAGCCGCCTGGCATGCTGAGTGGCTTCCAGCAGTCACTTTTGGTGTAGGAGATGTCTTGGTGTTAGGAGCTGTTTCTGGCAGAAGAGGCTGCCAGGGCTGTCCAGAAGCCTCAGCTGGGCTGAAACAAGACTGTCCTGGCTGATGCTGGAATTCTCCAGTTCATGACTTCAGACATAACACAGTGCAGCGCGACTTTGGCCTCAGTTTTGACATATTTCTAATGAAACCGCATTTGGCTTGTTACCTGCTCACATGGCCAAGGCAGAGGAAAACTGTAACAAAATAATGAATAATAGCAAGGAAAAAAGGGATCTTAGCAAAACAGCGTTCCATTTAAATGTAAAACTTAGAGCCATATTTTTTCGGAAGCCATCAGTTGGTTCTGGGAAGCCAGCCTGAAGCTCTGGAAGGCAAGGCAGTTTTTGGGAAGCGACTCCTAGGCTTTGGAAATCCTACTCCATTTAAGGTGCCTGAAGTTGAGCTGCCAAGCGTCAGGGTGACTCAGACCCTCCTTAACTTCACTGTAGTACTTCAGGTGCCTTTACCAATCGTGGGACTTTTAACTGATCCAGTCCAAAGCTGGGTGCCTAGCCTGAAGTTTGCACCTTGGCTGCTTGCATAGCCCATGAGGGAGCGCAGCTCCCTGCACCCGGTTGTCATCCTTGAGGGTAGGCACAAAATGGTGGGATAGCCCCATTCCAGAGGTGGCTGGGGAGAAGGTCTGGGGAATGGCTAAAGCTCATGAGGTCTGGACGCACGACTTCCAGGTGGTTCAAGTGATGTACAACCACCCTGGCCCAGCCCAGGCGCTGGTGCTGCTTGTGTGCCGGGGGTCAGTTTTTGCCTGCCTGTCTGGGGGATGGGCAGAAATGACATGTTACGCTCTTCCAAAACTCTCCCTAAAGTCCAACTACTCCGTAGTGTCTGCAGAAGTGGGACAGGCTAAGCCTGCTGGAGGTGAAACTAGTGGTTATGATGCTGGACAGTATTTTGTCGCTCTTTCCTTTAATTTCTCTGTCTGTAGTCTAAGAGTCTCTTTGCTAGAGATGGTCTTTCTCTGTGTTGACCCTGACTGCAGCACAGGCGAGCGGCAAGGCTGTGACCTGTGGTCAGGGTTGGTAGGGGCCACTGAACGGAACAATCTGTCTAGCTGTTTGACATTGTTTTTTCCAGCATTAGCAGGGATTTACCTCAGTGCTGGCTGATACAGTGACGTTGCCAACACTGGGTGTTTTTACTGAAAATAGGTAAAAGCCAAACAGAGATAGGTATTATTTAAGGACCGGGATGGTTTTGGTACACACTGGCTTCTTCCTTTGCCCACCTCCCGTGTGCTAGGGTGTGGTGGGACCCTACATGTCAGCTCTGCTCAGGCCAATGTGAGGTTCCCTTGTAGGAGCCCAATTGCATACTGCTTACCTGCCACTTGTTTGCTGGTACAGCCCACTCATGATGTCTGGGCACACTTATTTTTGTTGCAAGGAAAATACACCAGACTTCCTAACAGACGGGGCTTTACGTGCAAGGCAATCCAAGCTAGATTCTGGGAAGCATTTCACAGAATGGCAGCTTTGTTGGAAATTGCTTCTTAATACTGTATGGCAAAGCTGTTGCTCTTTTTAGTGTAGTTCTGTGCAGGACTTGTGCCTGCCCCGTTGAACCGAGCAGCATCTTGTGTCTCCCGTGACTCTGCCTCCTGTGTCAGGCTCTCTGGGCTCCAACCCCTGGCAGCTCTGTGGCTCCCAGCTACAGAGATCCTTTTTGTTTTTGCTCTTGGGCTTTATGGAGAGGCCAACCTTTTCCCTGGATAAAGTCGGCTTCCGGCACAGCGAGCAGATGTGAACTCCCCAGCCTGACCCATCCTTGCATAGCCGCGTTCCATGTTACTCCTCTCAGTAAGATCTTCTCGTTGCCAATTTAGTTGCTAGCTGGGTTTGCTTTGGAGAGAAGCAGGGGCATTACAGAGGTTAGGAGAGGTTATTGGAAATGGGAGGAAGCTGAAAGTCTGACCCATCCAGATTTAACTGGATTAAATCTCATTTTACCCCAACTCCAACTTGTTTTGATCTGGGTTTTACAGTAGATCATTCGCAGAAGCTACCCAATTAATATGTTATTTTAACACAAGATTTTGCAAAGCTTTTTTTTTGTTGGAGGTGGAGAAAGGATCCAAATGTTTTGATCCTATTTTTATCGTTATCTTCACTGAGTTTTTCTCACTCTGTGCTTTGCAGAGAGGAGCGAAATTTTAATAATTCACTAATATACTTTCACTTCATTAACATTTTATCATTCTGGCATTGTGCATACGGCAAACTCCTCAGTACTCTCATTAAGGGCCTGATCTTTCCCCCATACTCTCACATCCCTTCAGGTGTGGAAAACCCTAAACTCGGGTGTTACTCTGCTCTTTGGAAAGAGCTTCTCTCTTTTTCCAGTAGATAGTAAACTGAACAAAACATGGAAGGTTTTGGGGGGGTGGTTTTCTTTTTTTGGTCTTTCTTTTTTTTTTGTGTTTTTTTTTTCCTTTGTTTTTTTCTTTTTTCACAAAATGGAAACATTTACACAAAGATAGCAGTGATGGTTAGGTTGGAGCCACTAAGCACCAAGCCTTCAGCCATTACAAAACCTAATGGTGTCAGTCTAGAGAGCGTGAAGACACAGGGTGTTACTCTGGTATTGTTTGCATCATTTTACACTGTGGCATGTTTGATTTAAAGTGGAGATTTGTACTGGCATTAAAGTGGTTATGAAACTTACCTGGGATAGCACAGTGCTAGTACATTAGGATGGCACAAATAACATGTAACACTTCACGGGATCTTGGTGATTAAGTACACAAATTCTCAGATGTGTGCACATGTTGTGTTAATGAAGTGCTTTTTAATTGTGTCCTAATGTGACATTGGCGTTGAACTTCTATGGTGACTCTTCCGCTTTTCTTTTCTAGCATTAAATAAACCTCTGAATTGGTGCATGGTTTGCTACTGCCAGTTAAAGACTGTTAGCACACCAGATTACTTCAGGCGTGTTCAGAAGGGGTAACAAGCCAAGCACGGCTGAGGGGCAGACAGTGAGTGGGTGCAGGAGGCTTGAGAGTTGAAGGGAAACTTGTCAGTTGTGAGCAGTGGAGAACTAAGGGCCAGGTAAGGGGCCAGGTAAAGGATTCCAGGTGGTGCCGTGTATTGAAAAGAGTGTGGCTGTTGAGAGACCAGAGGACAGGAGATCACAGTAATAAATACAGGAGATGTTGAGGGACCTGGCTGAAGGTTTCTTCTTGTCAAATAGAGTATATTTGCTTTTAGAAGCACCAGGACAGAAACTCATCTCTTGCAAATTGGTATAATGCTATTTGAGTTAGTGAAATTACACTGACTTACACCAGCTGATGGTATGTCTGGTGGTATTACAAGAAGAGCGAAGGTGTGAAGGATGGGTGAGCTGGAAGAAGTTACAGGCCTGAGCAGCACGGAGGATGGAAGTTTGTTCAGCAATAATAGAGAGACTGGGCAGTGAAGAAAGATCAAAAGGTCCATTGCAGCTATATTGGGTTTGATTTGATGACAAGGTGCCCAGCCAAGAGATGTTTGCAAGGCAGGCTGAGAGATGGGCTTGGCTGGAGAGGGGAGTCAGTGACGGCAAGTACATTCCTTATCAGCACAGTAGCAATTGGTGTGTGAGCGAGTAAGATCACACACAGGGTGGGGAGCTGGGGGAAAAAAACGACCTGGGCCAAGGCTGCAGTAGGAGCTGGGGGAGAGGATGTGGAGGTACAGAGCAATCACTGGATTAGGAGGGCTGGAAAGGCAGCGTCTCACAAAGCCAAGGTGGGACAAAAATCCTTTGGTCTGGATGGAGGAATGGAAAAAACTTAACAAATATTATTTAGGATTGAGAAAAGAAAGGGAATGACATTGACTTCTTGAGAGGCATGAGCCATGAATTATGTCTACTGCAATTGGTGTACTTTGAAAAGCGGAGCAGAGGCACAGGAGCGGGATGCGAAGCCTTTCACCACAGGTCATTCAGGTGGGTTATCTCCTGAAAGCATTAGCTACCCAATGACCATGGCTCAGAGCCAAAGGGCTTGTGCCCACTTCTGGTCCCGCATAGCCACTGGGACATTGAAGGTCAGTGTGAGCTCAGGCACTGGCCTTGCTCTGGCTCCTCCTTAGCTGGCCACAAGGCCGTGCACCCTTGGGAATCACCCATGCTGATGGCAGGCTGTGGCTGTAGGACCAGGCTTCCCAGTGGCTTGCGCATGTACTGTCAGGCTGCAGAGTTGTGTGGAAGTGTTGAAGAGATGCTTCTTTGTGCAAGGTGCTTTCTGCTCAAATGAGGATGCTGCTCGTGGTGTGACATGGGAAGCGACCAAGGCAGTGCGGGAATTGTTTTGAAACCTGGAGCAGGAATTTTTTACGCTAACAGTAATTTTAATTCTGAGTTTGTGTCCAGTTTTGCTTTCTACTGTCAGCTGCTGCTAATTGTGTGGGATAAGAGCTGGGACCACAGCATCCCAAGCGCCCAGCTCTGTCATAGGCATAGTATACTATAAAGATTTTCTTTCTGGCCTCAAAACCCTATAGCGTAAATAAGGTATTTGGAGTAAAAATTACTCCAGTGTAGAAGTCTCTACACCAGTATAATTATTCATCCTGCTTATATATTTCACATGCTTTATTTAAGTTCCTGTCACCTGCTAATAGCATATGGACATTGGCGAAATTTGGAGGGTATGCACAGTATTACTGGCATTGCTTGAGCAGCTGCTACTGGCCTGCTCAAATTCAGCAGATTTCTTACTGTCAAAACCACTTTTAGCGTATGAACAAATGGGCAGGAAACCACCTAAAAATTGATTACTGTAGACAGAAGCTGCCTTCTCGTTCATTCAGAACAACAACAATGAAGTCAGGCACCAGGGTTCAGCTGATGGGCTGTTGGGAAGAGCTTGTTTTATTTCACAAGTGGGGTTTGTTTTGATGGAGACTCTTGGGTACTAGTGCTGGGAATTAAACATTTGTTTCCAGATGCAAGGAACAAGAGGTTTAGCCCAGGAGCAACATCTGTAGGTGAGGAAGCACCTTGATTTGTGGAAGCAGCGTGGAAGCAGTATTCACTTTGGAAAATCTACCCAGTTGTTCCTTCTGGTGCCAGCGTGGGCATGAATGCTGGCAAAAATTGAGGCATGTCTCTTTTAATGCCAAAATCCATCGATGCTGATTGCCTTAGCTGATTCCAGTGAAGATTTTGCCTGAGGAAATAGCTTGGTATTTGATCATGCAGATGGCTGATGTTTAAAGTCTACTTTCATGAACTTACGGGGGAGGTCCCTTGGGACGCAGTAGTGGTTCCATCTGATTTTATGGATGCAGAATTAGATGCTGCATTGCCATCACTGATATAGTGGTGGTCATAATGGTTATTATTAATTTGTATTCTGGTCGTAGGTAAACAGTGCTAATATTTTGCTCTTCCTCAGGCATCCTGGCTCTTGTAAGTGTGTTCTCCATTGATATGGAGTTGTTTATTCTCACTCTGGCAGTGTGAGTGATGCACATGCGGCTCTTTGGAGCCAGCAGCTGAGAAGATGTCTTTATACGCGTATACACTACTACATAGATTTATACTGCTGTAACAGTGAAATCTATATCTTGTTATGAACAACACGCAATCTGTTACTTGTTTGCACAAAACTCAACACTTTACCAGCCAATGAGGTGAGGAGCAGAGGGCCAGACTCAGTCCCCTGGACATAGTATACTGGCCTTCACTGACTTGCAGGGCCTTAAACCCACAGACTGATCTCAAAATCTTGTGACTATGGGAGCAAGTGAAGATGGGTTGTCAACACATTTGTCTTGTGGTAATGGACTCTGATGTCTAATGACTGAACCCAGGTAGCAACCTTTCCCCGAGTTAACGTACTCATCAAGTCTCTCTTTCGGCCACTGTGCTGTACAGAACTGCAGTAAGCTGGTTGTCTTTAATTGGCTAAACCTGTTAAGGAGGAGACAGACAGACAGACGTGGGCAGCAGTATGATTGAAGCCTTTTGTAATAGCCAGTAAAGCTAACCATCTTCCTCTAAAATGCCTAAGGAGCAGCCTGAACAAGTGCTTTGTCTGTGAGCTGCAGAAGAAGGAACTATGGTTAGATGATTACAGAAATACATGGAGTGAGTTTATTACAATGCATTAATTACCACTGCCAGTAGTTACTCTTCATTATTAAAGCAACTTCTTTCAAGACAAAATAATGAAATGTGTATTTCCATGTACCTTTGTCAGTCAGAAGCCCAAGAAGAGATTCCTGTTCCACTTCTATCTTGTGGTATAAAGTAATGCAACTCCACTGAAGCCAGAGGTGGATAGCGGGGGAGAAGGCAGCTTCTTTTTTTTACTAGAGAGCTTTAATGCAACATTGTTTTATTCCTGCACATTAAAGTTAATAACACAGCAAGTGTATTTTGAAGTTAAGTCATTCTAGGATCTCTGTATGTTAAATAACTGTGAACAAACTTTATAGTCACTCTATAGGCCCTCATGATATATCATTTTGAGCTGCCTTCTACCTATTATGTTTTATCTGCCTGCAAAATCCATTTCTAATTCTGGCCATATCTCCTTTGCGATCACTTGCCAGAAATCTATTCCCAGGATTCGCCTTATTTTAGTGAAATATCTCTGCTTCAGCACCTTTCCCAAGGTGGCTGATCTAATCACGGCACTATCAGTTATCACTTCTCATTTCCTTTGCTAGCTCTGTCAAATGCAATGCACAGCCTAACAAAGTGACATTCAAATACTCTGTGACCAAGGCTATTTCCCTGTCTTTTACTTTGCAAAGCTGGAATTGTATCTGGCTCCTTAAACATGTGCCCTTCGCTCCAGGAATGTGACTTGTATAGCACACTGCGAGAAGAGTTAATGTTAAGCAGTTGAAATAGCTGCCTCTTTATTTATCACAGGTACGATCCATTTATAGTGACCATCTGGATGTTAAACCCCACATCCATGACCTTTTTTTCCAGGTAGAGAAGAGTGATGCTTCATTCCTGCCAACTGGCAAGAGAACCTTACTTTGCCGTCAGAGAAAGAAAATTTGTCACCTCCCTGTTCCTAAGCTCCATTCTCTTCTGTTTATATATACACATTTCTCTTTTAAATATGAGTGTGATTGTGTGGAAAGGTCAGCATATACCAAACAGGGTGCTTGTGTTTCTCGAGGAAGGAGTCACCTGCGTAGTGTGATCCTCTGTTAAGGTTAAATGTGGTTTCTATGGACACAGGTCCAGCAATAGCATCTTTTTTTCCTGGCCGCCTTTTTTCTTTTTCCTTGGGTGACAAACCTCTTAGTGTTATCTTAGATTGCTATCACAGACTAATACTTGTTTTAATAAGTGTGTGGCTGACTAGTCCATCCGCTCCGAAAGATAAAGTTATCCACATGCATCCTCACAGCCCTTCCTGCTTTGTGCCATTTAACACATGCTGCCACGAGCCCTGCTTTGCTGCAGTCTCATTTCCCCATTGGTTTTCACGGGGGCTGAAGCCTAAATCTTGCCTTTTTTGAGAAAGCGGGGAGCAGGCTCTCACCAGACTGGCTACAGGAGTGGGGAGAGCCCTCTCCATGCACCTATCCTGGCTCCAGAGCACCACGAAGTTCAACACTTGCATGGTGCTGGGAGTTTCTTCTTTAATCATGCAACCTGTTTTTTGGTTGCCCCCCCCCCTCCTCGGTGTGTGAATCAAATAAACGTGCCTTGCAGTCTGCACCAGATCAGCACACGTATATTCCCTGTGGCCTGTTACAGGTTGCAGAGTTGAGTTTATTCGTTTCAGGCAGCAAGGGGAAAAATTAGGAAAACAGGTTTTAAGCTGAAAAGAAGAACCAGTCTGAGTTGTTGTTTATGGCCCAAGGTGCAACACAAAGCAGGTGCTCTGTGTTTCAGTTCTTTGGCATGTATTTCAATGAGCAGTGCCACAGCCTGGTGAGCTTCCAGGGTAAGGTGTGCGCAGCCCCTCCCGGCTGTCCCTCGGATGCTGTCCTCTGGTCGGCTGCGGAGGTGCAAACTGGGGAGCATCTGCCCTAATGGGATGGCAGAGCAAGCTTTTGTGTGCCCTAAATGGTAATTTCCAGTGTGGCTAAATAACAAGGATGGCGTCTAGTGGCTTAAAAAGCTGTTCATTGCTGCATTTTTTTCTAGCTGTTTCTTCACTGTAGGAAGGTAGAGAAATCTGTGTTAAAATAATAATTAAATGCTGACAGTACTAAATTTCCACCCAGCGTGAATTGGCAGCAGTTGCAAACCAAAACATTAGGTCATTAAAGAAGAAAACCCAACCTGATTAAATACCTCTGTATGTTTTTCTGATTAGCTATTCTTAAAAGGAGCATGTGGCTGTAATAGAAGGGTGTACTTGACAGCAGCAATTGCTTTTCTGGGGAAAGGTAAAATACTCAAGTTTTAATGTGTATATGTGTGTGTTTGAAAGGATTTCTTGCTGATTTTAGCCGTGGGGATTTATATCTTACTAATCATCCATTTTTAAAAGCCACCGTGAAATCTCCCTGCCAGGAAATATGTGAAATCTCTTCAATACTATGTTTCTGGAAAGAACAGTTAACAGTGACTAATGCACTCGGGGTTTTGTTTTGGTCTGTTTTTCCTCTTCTCTGGCTGGACAGAGCTGACTTCGCTCTTGAGCATCAAACAGCCATGGTGGAGCTTGCTGTAGCATTGGTAGTATTGAAGCACTATGAGGCCCAGGGGCTGGCTGCAGTGTGCATCCCGAAGACACACAGATAAAAAGGTTTCTGCCCCCAAAAGGTTGATGTGATGGGGAGGTGCATGAAGCTGAGTGAGGATTGGGAAGGGGGAAAGGGGGGAGGTGTTAGGAATAGAAACCCCTGTTTACCCCATACCCACTTGTGGCCAGAGGTCTGCTGCTCTCAGAGGCAGGTTGAAGCTGGCTCTCTTGAGTATATTTTCCTAAAGCACTGTTGGCTGAGGAGACTGCAAAGTAAAAACTGTCAAAAGGTGCATTTATAGTCTGCCACCTTTTACCACCTGATTCTTCCTTTGAGGTGCTCTATCGTATATTTACTCCAGTGTGCTCCTTAACAGTGTTTTAGGGGCTGATGCCTACAGCACGTGTATGTCTGGAGCTCCTTCCTGGTCCTTTTTAAGGAGTGTTGCTGGAGGTAGCAAGGAGGGATGAATCTAGTGCTGCTGGGGACTTGTGCCTCTGCAGATAAGTTGTGGCTGCTGCTGGCCCCGTGGGAAGCCCTGGAGCTTGAGAAGGGTGAGTGGGCTGCAGAGCATCCCTCTCCGAGTGCTGGTACCACCTCTGAAAGCTCCATGACCTCTGTAGCCAAGACCCACTTCCCAAGCACATACTGAGTGTGGTTGGATGTTCTGGCTGCTGTGGCTCTTGCTTGCATCGTATCAGAGCAGCTCGTGGTATGTGGTATGTGTGTTACAGTGCCAGTGCTGCGAGGCACCACAGGGTCATCCTGCCCTCTCCTATCCTTATGGCCCTTCCTCCCACACTTATATTTGGAAACTGAGGAACAGAGGGGTTAAGAGAGAGGTTTTGGAAATGATTTCAAACTATTTTGTTGTTTGAAGGGTAATACAAGCTTTTGTTGTATGAATATACCCGTGTCTGCACCCAGGAGTTGCATATGAGCACCAATCTCACAAACATGATTTCTGCTACCTGGAAGACGTAGGGAAAAGGTTTATTTTAAGGGCTTCAAAGAAGGCTCATGTGCTTACAAATTTACTCAGCACTTTTACTGGACTCCTTTAAGGTCAACTGGGATACTCATTTTTTCCCTGGGAGCTGTATAAGTCACATACTTTCCTTTTTGATTCACTGTACATTCCAGAAAGCAATTTCTCAGGAAGAGTGGTTTCAGTTTAATCTCCAGATTATCTGTTGTTTCTTTTTCCCCCAAGATAAAGCGGCTGAATAATCAACTAACCCTAATTCAGGCAGAGCTGGGAACTGTGTGTGGAGATCCAGATTTGAGGAGTACTGCCTTAGGTTGCAGTGTTTCAGCTGTATAGCCTGAGCGCATTGGTTGCTTGGAGGTGAGCACAGGTGCTCCAGTGAACCTGGCCACTGCTCAGGAGTTGGGTCCCGAGACCCCTGGAAGCAGCCAGGGTCTGGAAAGCAGAGCAAAAGGATGTTTCTGTGAATGTTAGTGGTAATTTTCTTGCAATTAAGTGCAGTGATCAAGAGCAAGAGAAAACGTTTGCCTGCATCTCTCTCCTGAAGATGTCTCCAGCAAAGAACAGATGGGGTCAGGGGCTGCCTGTCGTTGTCTGAGTCTCGGGCTAGCTCCATCCATCTGGAGGCAGAGTGACCTGCTCTGACATCTCCTGCTTTTGTGGCGCTGAAGCTCCCGCCTCAGTCGCACTCCTGCGTGGTGTACATGCAACGTGCCCCAGCCGTGACATCCCTCCGCAGCGTGCTGTGGGGCAGCTGAAGGCCTTCTGCCCTGGGACCCTTCTTCATGAGAATTGGATACTGCTAAACCTTAGTGACAGAAAGTGTCTCCGACACTCTGGCTCTCTTATCTCCAAGTTCATTGTGTCCTTGTAGTACTAGCACCGGGTTGAGACAAACTATTTCTCTTCTGACATTAATGTACTTGACCCTATAGAGTGCAAGGTAGCCAAGCAGTTACAGGCCATTAATCTCCAATTTCTCTTGTCAGGTATTTTATTCATTAATCCAGGGCCAAACAGTGGTTTAGTTGTCAACTTAGACCATGGTAAGATTTTTTTTAGCTCCTGGCTATTGCCAAGTTAGGATCTAGTTAGTAGTGCTTGCAGCCATTTAGACAGATGCCCTCGAGCTTTACCAGGTGCTGCACCAAAGCTAGGGCTCAGCATTGGTTCATCCACTAAATGTGCTGTCAGAATCAGCCCCTTTTCCTGTGCTTAGATAGCTGGTTCAGTGAGAGTTGAACACTGCTCAGGTACCTGTGGTGAGGGCTGCCTGCTGTACCTCTCCTACACAGTGTACCACGTAGCCCAAGATACCTGAGGGGCAGCTCCCGGAGAGCTCTCGACTAGCCGGGCTGCTTTTCACCCTGTGACCTCTTCTGGCACAGTTGGGATGGAGGCGAGTTGTGTTCTTTCAGTACACACTCACACGCTGATTTTATTGCCTCATTTTGCAGAGGAGGAGCGCTCCAGGCATCCCATGGTAGAAATTCCACTTTTTCTTGGACACTTCCCAAGGGTTACCCATCAGAACAATAACTGTTAAAAAATGACAATGCTGAGCACCAAGACTTACGGAGTGCTTTGATATGCCAGGCTGTGATGATTGTGTATAGAGGGGTATCCTTTTGTAGCTTGAATTGCTATAGAAGGCTTCAGTATCCTTTCCCTGGCAAACTGCTGGTACCCATAGTTGGGAGTTTGAGTGAGGTTTGCAAGCTCAGTGCCACCGAACATGTACTGGTCTGTGGCTGCCCCTGAGGTGAAAACTGTTTATGTTTTAATGCATTAAGTTCTGCTGGCACTGTTCTGTATGGAAGTCTTGTTTTGAAAGTATAGGAAAAAGGAGAAGGAAGAATGTTGAGATGTTTTAACACAGCAAGAAGCGTTTTCTTCCTACACAGTGCCATTTCAGAGAGGGAACAGCTTCTCCTCCAGTTCTGTTTTGGTCTAGGTCTCTCTCTTTTGAGATTTAAACATATGCTTGTATCAGTTCCTCAGCTGGTGTGTATCTGTTGACATACTGTATCTACTGACATAATGTGCTTTCTGCATTTGCAACTGATGTTTTTGCGGTGCATCTTTAAACTTAGCAGATTCCTCAGATTTTAAACATGGTCTTTCAACAAAGCTATAACATGGGGGCTTTGGGGTTTTTTGCTTTCATGAGAAGAATGTTGACGTAATTACCAATAGAAAAAGATTAGGAGGTTGCTTTTTATCCTGATGTCTATAGGGTCTTGTATGTCCCACACAGCAATTGCCCTTATTCGGCAGATAGGGACTGTGGTGCTCCGTGTGGCTGGATATCACCTAGCAATCTGTGGCACACCTGGAGCAAAATCCAGATGTGCTAGGTACGTGTGAAATGTTGTCATGGCAAGGCTTGCCCTTATTTTGGGAAGCTGCGTGCAGCTGGAGGCAGATCCACATAGCATGCTCAGGCTTTGCAGCTGGTGTTGCTCCAGATCCGGGGCAAAGCAGGGATTTCCAGAAGTGCACAGGTAAAGCTGGAGCACAAATCCATTGAAAATCCGTGTGTGTCCAGGTAAGCAGCTGAGATCACTTGCAAAGCGTCCCTCTCAGCAGAAACAGAAAGGAGCATGTTTGGGAACTGTTGGGGCTGCTGTGCCTGGCTGTAGGGGGTTTTGCTCTCAGATTTCATATATTCATGGGATTTTGTCCTAGGTGAAACAGCATTAGAGGAGATAGAGTAGCAACTTCAATCCCTGGTGTTAATTACCAGAGACTGGGATAAAATCCTGATCCTAATGAAGGATCTCAACGACTTCTGAGGATCCTGAGATCATCTGTGTTAGCTTGACCTCATCACCTCTGTTAGATACTGTGAAAGAGCCACGGGATTGTAGTCCTCTAAATTTTGTGTTCTTGATTGCGCCAGTTGTCCTTGTTTTGTTTTTTGTTTTCCCCGAAATCCAAGCATTATTAAGTTTTCTCCCTGTGTCCCATGCATGCATTCTTCTGTTAATGAAGGAAACGAAATGATCACGCTCAGATTTTGGTCTTTGAAAAGCAAGAGCATCTTGATTTTGTTATATTTTTGGACAGGCTATGAGGGTTAAAGTTGAACTTGTCTGAGAACAAATGGGTATTATTGTACTGGAAATTTACTAAGTGCAGAGTGATTTGGAAATAAGTTTGGCCTTTTCCTATAAAAATTAAAGGCAGCAAGTAAGCTGAAGTTATTTTTGGTGCAGTTCTGTGCTATGGAAGAGCCAGTTTTTGAAACTAGGATGAATGGAAATAAGGATTGGCGAAATTGTGTAGCTTGGGTGTAAGACTTCAAGCTAGTTCAGCTGTCACTAGAACTACTCTTAAATAAGTCCTTCAGGCTGATGTAGGTGATCTCCTGCCATAAATACCACAAGGTTTCTGTTTTATGTGTTTTTATTTCATTATTTTTTTCATTTGTTCATTATGTGCTTTTATTTCATTACAAAATTTCTACTCATTCACCTGCCCTACTCTGATTTCTTTGTGTGTCGTTTAAAGCAACATTCATCACAGTTTTTTTGCAGGCTGATACAATACCAACTTGCTGCTCAGGACCTGCTCTCATATCACAGTTGTTCCCCCTGTTAGGGTAGGGCAGTCATGGAGGATTCCCATCCCAAGGATGTCTCCTCTGCTACTCTGACTTGGGGGCTGCAGTCAAAGAAGGTGATTTCACCTGGCTGGGTCCATGTGTTGACTTTGGTTACACTACCGGGGACTGTGCAGTCGGCAGTTGTGCTGCTTGATTTTGGCTTGGCAGTTCAGGGTGAAGCCATAGCTACAGGTTTCACTTTCTACAGGGATGTTCCTTTTCTTTGCCTCTCCTGGGCAGGCCAAGCAGAAATTGTTGGAGCCTGCTCCTGTCTGTGGCTCCTGTCCCTCATCATGCTGTAGACAGAGATCCTCTCCTCTTCCAAAGCATGGAAGATGTCCAGTTAATTGTCTGGAAATCGGGGAAGGTGTGGGATTTTTTCTTACAGTCTTCTTGTTACTCTCTTGTGTACAGCTCTTCACTGTTTTGTGTTAACTGTTCATACTTGAGGATTTCTGAGAAGAGGACTGAAACTGTGAACCTTTAAAGAGCAAGATTAGATAAGGTGGAACTGTCTTTGATTGCCACCTTGGTCTATGATGCTGTGCTCTTTTCACTGCAGCACAGATGAAAGCCTATGTTTATTCCTAAAATAAATAATAATCTGATGCTCACCTGAGTTTAGCTATTTACTTGGAGGAAAAAAGTTCCCTTAGAAATAGGAAGGCTATTAAAAAAATCTGTGTTGGGCATTTTAATTGCACCGTGCAATGAATCCTTTGAAGTTTTATTGCCTGTTATATACTTGATTCAAAAGTTGCCTTTTGCAATAGCTTAAGGTTTTTTATTTGCTTGAGAATATTAACATTTCTGTTTCAGGCTTTGAAAGAGCAAACTTTCTAAGCATGATTATGAACATTAGGTTAATGCATA
Source organism: Coracopsis vasa (assembly GCA_026283785.1). Lineage (NCBI taxonomy): Eukaryota > Metazoa > Chordata > Aves > Psittaciformes > Psittacidae > Coracopsis > Coracopsis vasa. The sequence goes on along the minus strand of JANHGB010040235.1, from coordinate 91,731 downwards.
ATCCTCACTAAGAGGTTCTCCCAGATTTCCATATGCTTGTTAGAGGCTGTTCAAAGGTGCTTAGCTTTAATTGCCATTATGTGAGCATACAGAAATATGGACCCAAGAGTCTTATCTATTTTGTTCACAAATTCATTTTTTAGATCATTGCAGAGCCATTCTAAGTTGAATTTACATTGAATTTACTGGGAGGCGTAAATGTTTTCATCTAAATGGGGAGTGGTTCTTTTGTCTCCTTAATTAAATGCTCATTGATTATACCTTTTCTGGTCTTAATGTAGTTGCTGAGGATTTGTTTTGTTTTCTGTGACATTGTTTTTTGCAGGTATTTTACCTGCCTTGCATGTGCAAACTTTCAGCTGTCCACAAAGAAATAATAATACAAATATGTTTAGAAATGGCAGGAACGGGCAAGTTTCTGTGGCTTTCAATGAGCTATAGGATCTTAAGTACATGAGTTGCAATGGAAAAAGGACCTTGCCTTTAAACAGCCTTTGGAAATGTTACTTGAAGGGCTAGAACTGGGGCGATGTAACTGAAAGGTGGCTGGACCTGCATCTTCCACTATCGAAGAAAAACATTCTGTAGTCACAGTTTCTGCTTCAGCATCTTACCTAAGGATCTGTGAAGTGCAGAAGGAAATTAAAGTGAGTAAGAAAACTGGAAATGTGTTTCTTTAATGCAGGAAAGGACTGGTGTGTGGGGAAGAGCTCTCCAGTGCAGCCTGCCCAATACCAGGTCACAGCGAGACTGAGAGAGAAAAAATCAACCATTTTATGCATCACATTACAGAATGGATTAGAAAATAGGTTTGCATGGTTGTATTGTAGAATCAAGAATGGACTTCTGGAGGTCATACAGAAATACCCTGTGCTTAATGCTGTGTGTTACCCAAGTTATGAACAGCTTTCTGGGGCTGAAGATGCTATCACCAGTATCAATAGCAGTAAAACACAATGGGCTAAATCTGTTGCATTAGAAGAATTCAAATCGTCTCTGACCTTATCTGCTGCCTTAATCTCTGATTCCTGTTCGGTTCTTAGGTTGTTTTCCATTTTTACCTGTTCATCTTTGTCTTTAAGGAGCTTTGTTAAACTCAGGGGTAACTAAGATATTATATGGTTTTACTTTTTTTTTTTACATTAAATATTTTTGGTTTAGCTAAAATTCTCACTCTTTCTGACAGAACACCCTGTGTGTGTGTTTGGTGGAAGAAGGGTAGTCAGTAAAAAAAGGTTTTCAGTAAAAAGCTTCAGTTAGATTAAAGCTTTTTGTTTGCAAAAAACCTGAGGTTCTGGTTTTTGGGTCACAAGCTTGGTATACATTTCCAGGGTACCACGAAAACCAGTCAGATTTCTCCAGGAGAGGCAAATGCAGTTTTTTGTGAATCCCAATTAATTTATTCCCCATTCCATAAACGTTGTCCCCTACCAGTCCAAAGGCTGTCATTACGCTGCTGTCATTAACCATCTGTTTAGCATGTAAAACTCCTCGGGGCAGGGATCGTATCTGTGCTTTGTACTGTGTGAAGCTGAGCCTGTGGCTGACACTTGAGAAACAATTAATGATAATGCAGCTCAGTAGGGTACTCGGATACCAAGCTAATAAGAGCGGTATAAATGCCTGGCTGGATGGGATTAGAGGGAACTCCTCTGTCCCAGTGGTGCATCTCCAGCAGGTGAAGTCTTAAAACGTCATCCGACAAGGAGCAGTGAAAAAATAGATGGCATTTCTGAAGGATGAGAAAGAGTCGAGGATGCAAGAGAATCACAGTCTGGGTGTGTATCTGTATTTTGCTTGATGATGATGATAATTATTATGAGATTTTACCAACTAAGTATTTTTATCTACCATAGAATAAGGGATCGCTTCAGAGCATTAATCTCATCAGTGCCTGCATTTTCCATCGCGCGGTCTTCTGTGCGCATTATAAGTCAACGCTTTATCGTATTTTCCTTTGTATCTTAATGATCCCTGTGTGTCGGGCGGGGGGAAGTAGAGAGAGAGACAGAGAAGCGCAGTAGATTTTCATCTTATGTTAATCCATCAAAATCTAGTTAGTTGCGAGTGATGGAGGAGGCGCGCGTGTGCGCACAGACGTCAGCGCCCAGCCGAAAGCTTGCCAGTTGCCCAGCAACCTTCCCGGAGGAAGATGGATGTCTTGCCACCCGCTCCGCTTTTAGCTGAGCTACAATGTATTCCCGGTACCGCATCCTCTGTGCATGCAGGGGACGGGAGCACGGGCTCAGCTGGCGGGGGATGTCGAGTCTCTCAATAGTTGGTCCTTGTGCCAGGGCTGGATAAAATGCATTTCATGCTGTCGTTGTTCAAACTGTTAATTCAGTTGACTACATCACGTTGGGTTGGGAGCAGGTGCTGCGAGCTTGTTCACATTGCTGGCGTTGCTCTTCCCCCCTCTCTGGCTCTTAAAGCCACATTGCCAGCATCATTTCTCCTTCCTTTTTAGAAAGGCCCTTATCTGTAATAACAAATAAACCCGCAGGCTGTAGGAGCTCAGCAAGTGCCATATGTATCACTGACCTCTCGCTCTTTGGTAGTTTCTTTAGTTCCCAAATTGGGCTTAGCTAGGGCAGATCCAGGCTTGACCTCCACTTTGGCTGTGCTTCCTGTGCTGTGGGTGTCCAGCATTAGGACTCCCAGCCATGCTTGGAGCGAGATAGGTACCTGATGCAGCCTGAGATGCCTCTGGAGAAATCAGAGGGCTTTTTTTGTTGGAGACTGTGTGTAGTGCCAATGCTTTGAAGCCAAATAGGACCTGATAGTGTCTCTTTAGTTTTATGGAATGTTTAATCATGATAGGATGCATTTATTCACTATTTGGATTTCCTTAGAAGAGATGCCAATCTCATGCCCTGGGATGAATTTAGAATTCTTGCACATTTATGGCAATTGGAGCTAAATTGTGCTGAAAAGCTCGCACAAAATCCTACCTGCGTAATTGCAGATATCTTTCATTGTCTGGCTCTGGCACCTTTATTTATGTTGACAAGCTCTTTACTTAGGGTTTGATTCAGGAAAGCAGGTACGAATGTACTTGACTTTAAATCTTTTAATAGTCCCATTGAAGCTAATGAACCTCTTGACAGGTTTAAACTAGACCGTGTGCTTTGCTGGGTATGGACCGATGTTAATGGTATTGCAGGACATAGGAGCCAGGGAAGACAGGAGGGTCTGCGTTGCCTTGAGTGCTGTCAGATCAGGTTCTTTGACCACTGCAAGTTGGGGTACAGAAAAATGAAAGGGGTGTCAGGGAAAGCACCAGCTGTCCTAAGGGAGGGAAAATGTGAAGCCTCTTAAACAAAGATAAAGCTGCCCCAACCCAAGAAACGTTACTCCAGCTTCATCTGTGTTCCTCTCTCCATTGTCCCACCAGGAGCAGCTGTTTGTGGGCACTCAGCTGCTTGGAGGCTCTTCCTTGCACCCCTGGGATGGATACAGGAAAGTCATCCCTGTCATGGGGTGACTCCGTCCATGTGCCCATGACCTTAGGGGAGAGCAGGGACTGCCTCTGAGGGATAGTATTTGTATTAATAGGTGGGGAAAACACGCTGCAGCAATGAGCTGCAAATGGAATGCTTCAGCATGGCTCCTGCTTACTCTGTGCTTATATACATGGCAATTACATGCCATTTCAAATGCACTTTGTGGTGGCAAGCTATTTATCAACTGACTATTGAACTTGTTATTTCCTAAAGCATACGATGCGTGGCTCCTGATTGAAAAGCTGCTGTTCTGTCTCCTCGTTTTTCCACCTTACACGGATTCTTTTCTATTAATTTTCTCAAAGTCCTTCAACTTTAGGCTGGTAACTTCCATCACCTGGAAGGCGAAGCTTTGTTCAATGACAACGCCGCTGGTTTTGCCTGTGCTGTTTCTAAAATGGCTGTACACAGGGTGTCAGAGAGAAGTACCTGGAAGCAGAGCATCAGATGCCTAAAAATCAAAAGAAGTAATGTTTTCAGAATGCCGGTGTGCTTATTTGTTGGCAAACATATAAGGACTATGAAAAACTAACATCATATTTACCAGATGGGAGCCCAGGTAACAGCAAAAGGTTACATACTAAGGTTTTAATTTTCCTGATTAGAGATTCGTTAGCCCTGTTTCTTAATCTGTCTACACAAGGCCCAAGCCTTCTCCCTGGCTATCGGTTCATTAGTTAGTGTTATTCTTAGGTCCTCCTGACCTGTTAGGAGGCCCTTGTTCAGGCTTTTCCATATTGACACAAGTTCCAATCTTTTTAACAGTATGTCTACAAAAGTCCCAGTTTTTTTAACTGTATGCCTACAACAGTATGTGCAGGTAAACTGTTAGATTAGAGCCCTTATTGCAGATGGAGGAAGTGTTTCAGCCCTGCAGTTTGTCCTGTGTGGTGGGACTCAGCTGGCTGGTGTGGTGTGGGTGCCGCATGTGCCGCAAGCAGCCAGCACCCCTCCGTAGTCCTCAGAGAGAAACAGGCCCCTGGGATGCAAATCAGCTCAGCTCAAGGAGTGCTTCTGACCAGGTCATTGCCTCTGTGAATGCCTCTCTTCTGCAGCCCAGGTGCAGCCCAGCTGACCGGTGCAGCCATAGGCTGCAACATCCTTCATTACATGATACGGATCACAACTGTAATGCCAAAGCAGGCCCACAGCGTGGTTTCACATAACTGGGATATGTTCAGAACTTGATTCTGCTTGGTGCTGGATGTTTCTGCTCTCCCTTAGGATGAAGAGAATTTGAGGTCACCCAGTGCCATCCAGGATGGTGTCCTACAGAAGCACGGAGGAAGGGTAGAGAAGCCAGGTAGTTGGTCACAAAGAGCTACTAAAGCAGTAACAAGAATATCTCCTCTTATTTGAGACCATTTAATCTTTTTGAATGAGTAATATAATATTTATAATATTATAGCAGCTGTAATAACTTGCTTAAAAATTAAAAAAAGTTAATGGGTGAAGTGGAATAAGCGTGTTTAATGCTTCGTGCTGAACTGCTGCTGTACCTCCTGCTACAAGAGTTTTATTTAAATGCGTAATTTTCTCCCATTTTAACAAGACTGACTGGAGCAAACACACTGGCTCCGTATTCCCTGCTGGATGAACATCAGGCTGATGGTATTCATAAAGCTCCCTGTCTGGTATACATCCTAGCTATCTGGAGCACCACCTCCTACAGTCAGACAAATTATCCCTAAGCAGAGAAGGGCATTTCAGCAAAATGCATTGATCTGTTGGGTCCATTTTTGGGGTGCAATACTAGGTCTTTTGTGGTAGGTGAATTTAGTGTATTATTTTATAAGATTCCCTTAGTTCCTGGGAGGTTAGCCCCAGACACAGCCAAGCTCCCAGGAAAGTGTTGTTTCCCACACTGCTTTCCCAGCGCAGTAAAAAGCAATACTGTGTTTGAAAACCCAAACTGCTGACCACAGCCCTTAGGTGAGCACTGCTGGAGATACTGTAGACAGCTTGGACCTGTTCTGTGGGTGGTGAACAGGGGAAGACACTGGTCTGGATTTGATGTAGTTGGGTGGTAGAGAGCTAATAGAACAGCCGTGTGTTGTGGTGCTGAAGAGGTGCACCGAGGCATTTTGTACAAGTAGCAGCAGTCTCTGAAGCACTGGAGGCTTCGTGCCTGGGTAGATTGTATAGCTATTGGTAATTGAGCAGTGATAAAACACAAGAAGTTGCAGCACAAAGTCATTACCTACTATAATTGGGTGGAAATTCCTACTCAAGGTTAATAGAAGGTGTTTTGTTGCTCACAGACATTGTTATGGGATAGTTTAGTCTCAGTGTGAAATGTAAGCCTGTCTACAGGCTGGATTGACTGATGGGGTAGGGATCAAAGCAGAACATTCCTTAAAATGAAGGGACCTGCTCAGTGTGAGCAGGCTTCTCAGAGCCCTGTCCTTTCTCCACCAAAGTAATCTTTGCCGTCTCAGATCTTTGGCTGGTTGGTCTTTGCAGTGGACTGACCCCATTGTGCATGGTGAAGGTGAGCTGGAGCTGTGTGTCATATTCACAGGGTTGGTAGTTCATTCTGTACAGTAGAGTGAAGTGAGGTAGTGTTTAAACATTTTCTGATGGCTCGGGCCAGATAACTTGTACTCAAAAATCCTGAAAGAAGTTGATGCAGAAGAGCTTTGGTCTGCTTTTTGCTCTTGGAAATGGACAATGAGTGAACGTGCGCAAGAGGAAGATGGTGGGTAACTGCAGGAAGCTTAGCCTGACATCAATCCTGGGCAAAAGAATAGAGGAACTGATAGAGGATTTAGAGAATTAGAGGTAGGGAATATAATTAATGCCATTCAACATTCTTTTTTGGAGAATATGTCTTGTCAAACAAACCTGATTTATCTGATAAGATTGCAAGTTTTGGGATAACTGTGTAGATATACTTAAACTCCTGTAAGGCGTTTGATTTTATTCCACATGACATTATGATTAAAATATTAGTACTATATACTTCCACTGAAGTACATGTTAAATGTATTAAGAGCTGGGTAGCTGACAGAGCTCAAAAAGTAGTTGTCAATAGGGAATCTTCACTGAATGGGAACATTTTTAATGTAACTCTGCAGGGATCAGTCAGAGGCCTCATACAATTCATCATTTTTGGCAGTGATCTGGAAGTAAATAAAAAAATGTTTTTGATAAAAGTTGTGGGTGACAGGAAGATTGATGAAGTGAGAACAAGGGCAGTAGGATGCAGTGCTCTTGGTTAATTGTCCCTATTGAAAGAAAATTCCCAAATTCCTTTAATTAAATGAGAGTTTTTGTGTATCCTGCAAGGAGTGCAGCACAGAGCTGTTGCCCAGCCTGGAAAGCAGAAGCTTTATGAGAACCCTTTCAGTCTGTTGGCCTCTCTGGAGAAGTGGGGCTTTCCCAGGGAGGAGGCTGATTGCCTGCGGAATATCTCAGTCTCTGTGTGACAGCAGTGGTGGTCCATGGCTCGGCAGTGGTGGTGTTTGAGGAGCCTCCCTGAGGAAGCTGCTGATAGGAAACAGCTCCTCATCCATAGTGCTGTGGAAGGCCTAAGAAAAGTGTGGATTTGGAGCTGGTTATATTTCTGTATTCAGTTGTGTATCTCTGAGATCTTGAGTATGTTTTCTCATTCACCTTCATCCACTGGAGGTATTTGAAGATGCCCCTACACCTGTATCAGAGAAGCACAGGAACCAGAGTTAGCAGTACAGTTTCACCTGAATATGGTCAGGGTCCATCCTGGTATGACTGACTTGCAGTTCTCTTAGCACCTCCAAACTTAAACTAGGTGACAGCAACAGAGGGCATGCAGCACTGAAATGAGCTATCATGTACCTGTATCATGGCTATATTACTCTAGTGGCTTAGTATGTAACAGAGGCTCTTCTTAAGTGCAGATGCTCCTTGCATCCATGGTTACTTGCATACCACAGTTGCACATGTGTGCACACTAAAGCACACCAAGGCTTTTCCTCCTAGAGAGACCAAGAGAGAAGTTGTGTACCTGGGTGCCATGTAGTGCACACTACTGATGATAAGGGAGGTAAGGTACCACATTATGAAGAGGGCCATGCCACTACTAAGGACCATACCAGTACTAAGGGCCTTCAGCAATTGCCAGGGATAAACGCACAGGAATAAGATTCTGGAAGTGTCTTTAGGTTTGTTACGTTAGAGATTCTGAAAAGGCAGAGGAGTTAGCAACTCTTCTGCTGCTGCTTTTTGCTTTGACTGAGACAGATGTGCTTGTGCCAGGACCTTCCGTATTTTCTAAACCTGAACATAGCGTCACACATCACAGAATTACAGACTCATAATGTAGACTGGAAGGGACTTCTGGTAGTTGCCTGGTCCAACATCCTGCTCTGGGCCTAGAAGAGCCGGTTGCTCCCAGATGGAGATTTCACAGCCTCTCTGTGTGGTCGGATCAAGCACTTGACTACTCTCAGTGTGGTTTTTGAATTTTTTGGTCATGATCCAAGTGGACCTTTCGATGTTCAGTTTGTGTTTGTTGTATCTTGCCTTGTTCCTGTAGACCTCCAAGGGAGATCCGGCTCAGCCTCTTACACACCTCATCAGGTAGTTGTAGACAGTGATAAGCTCTCCCCAGAGCCTTGTCGGATGTAGGCTGAAGAAGCCCTGCTCCCTCAGCCTTTCCATGTCTGTCGTGTTCTCCCGCCCCTGACCTTCTTAGGGGTCCCCCACAGGACTTGCCCCAGTATGTCAGTGTCTCTGCACCCAGTGCTCTGATGTTGTCTCCCAGGTGCTGAGCAGAGGTGAATGGTCGTTTCTGTCAAGCTGTTCTTATGCTTTAAGAGAGAGGAGAAATGAAAGAAAAAATAGGTTGTGTTGCTGTAAAGACAGGCTTTTCTGGCAGGATCCTAGCACATGGCTCTTTTGAAACCTATAGAGGAAAAGTGGGGTTGAGTCAGATCAAAACAAGGTGAACCTTGAGACAAACAAACTGGCAGCAAAGTGCCCCTTGGAGAAGTCCACCTCAGGGTTGGCTATGGCTCAGTCAGGCCTCTGGGACTCTCAGCTGAGTAACTGCCTTTCACCAGAGGCAGGCAGTGTGAAGACTGAAATGCCCATGATGAGACTGAAGGGACCTTAAGGTCCATAACAAAGTGCCATGATCCTTCCTTCCCTCTGCTGCACCACTGCTTAATGTTTGGACGCACACAGTTTCTCTCAGGGTTTGAAGGACCAGGGGCTATTCATAACCAGACCAACTTTTAGTGTACTTTTCCAGCCACGAGATTCCCTAAGCTAAAAGAAAACAGTGTATGTTACTGAATAAATGATTAGACATCAATGATTTTCTGCCTTCTAGAGCAGAGTTATTTGGAAGCATGAAAAGAAATTGCTGTAGCAGTATAAACCACTGCCCTTTCCACTTGCATCTTTCCCACAGGGTAATCCTTCATTCATTGTTTATTTAATGAGAAAAGAAAGAGGTTAATTTATAAAACCAAATAAAAAACAAACGGAAGACTTTATTTGTGGAACAAAAAACTGAATTAAATGACTAGCCTGTCCATTAATACTACTAATTGTGCCGTGCTCCACTGAGGGAAGTACACAGGTCTGCTGGTGCTTTGCCCTTGCTGGTAGAGTCTGCAGCCTCCCTCCAGTGAGGGTCCGAGGCAGCACTCTGTGGCAAGAGTTTCCTAAAAACTTTTCTTGCTTGGTGAATTAATTTGAGCTTCCAGACTGTGACAGGCTCAGCCTTTCAGGGGTTTCTTAACTTTAATAGATAGGTGTAGGAATAATTGGCAGAGCTGATCTTTCTGGTGTCTGAATCATCTGCAATTCTCATGAACATCCACGGAGAGTTGCTGCAAGGAAGAGGAGAGACTCCTTAATTTATTTTCACTGCTCCAGAGAAGTCTGTCTTACCCATGTTATAATTTAGCAATTTCTGTGCTATTTCTGTTGACTAAAGGATTATGTTGGGATGAAATCCAGGTGGGGGAAAGCTTTTGCATTTCACCTGAGTCTCCAGTGATCTTTGCAAGTGTGAAACCTCCACCATCTTGACTGGGTAGAGAAAATTAACAGGCATGGGAGCAGGGGAGCTGTGCCAGCAGCTAGATGTGAGAGGGTTATGTTTGCCTGGAGGATGGCTACCTGATGCTGAGGCCAGCTGGAGGATAAAGCTGCTGTGTCACCCTCTCTTTCTTCAGTAAGCACGTGGAGGAGCGAGGGGAAACCTGGGCAAACATCTGTAATGGCTTGGAAAGGGTGGTCAGTTCATGACGACATCTGGGATTAGTTCATGAAGACACCTAGGAATAACATCTGATTCCCTTTGGGAAGACACGTATTACTTTGAGGTATAGGTGAGGAAAAACATATCTGGGAGAAAAAAAAAAAAATTGTTTTGCTGGAATTCCTTGTAGTGGTTTAGAAGATTCTGTGTTGGAAAAGGCACTTTCCTCTGAATTGTGACTGACTCTAAAGGAAATACATAAAGAAGGTTAATCTATTTATTGAACTTTACCAGTAAATGCTGAAGCTTCATGGTCTGTCTTTACCTGATGGGGCATGAGGGCTGAGTAAGTCCCAGCCACTGCCCTGCTGAAAGGAGCTTGGGAGAGTTTGTTCTTTACTAGCTTCTCGTCGCCTATGTCAGCCAGTCCTAAACCTCGATTTTCAGATAGCAAGAATGAAATGCTAATTGTGAAAAGAATTAGTAAAATCTGAAAGTTTTATACCAAACTGGTACCATAAAGCATGTGCAGATTTTAATGTGAAAGAAAAATCTGGAGCTGAAATGCTTTTTTTCCATCCTTGTGAAGGGCAGATTCATTGCTCCTGAATTTAATCAGAAATTTGCTTTATTTCTGACATGATAAAATTCTACTTCTTAACTTTAAACAAGACTTGTTTGTATATATATATGTATTTTACTTGACCTCATAGCAGCCTTCCAGTATCTGAAGGGGGCCTACAAGGATGCTGGGGAGGGACTCTTCATCAGGGGCTCTAGTGACAGGACAAGAAGCGTTGGGTTCAGACTTAGACATGAGAAGTTTAGGGTGGATATAAGGAGGAAGTTCTTTACTGTAAGGGTGGTGAGGCACTGGAATGGGTTGCCTAAAGAAGTGATGAATGCTCCATCCCTGGCAGTGTTCAAGGCCAGGCTGGACAGAGCCTTGGGTGACATGGTTTAGTGCGAGGTGCCCCTGCCCATGGCAGGAGGGTTGGAACTAGATGATCTTAAGGTCCTTTCCAACTCTAACTATTCTATGATTCTATATATAACACATACATATAAAAATATTTATTTCTGAATATAATTTATGAATATATCTATGAATATAAATGAATAGATATGTATTATGAGTATATATATGAAGAAGTATGTAGTTGCTCTGACATAGCTTACTGGCACACAGAATTATATGCAGTCTTTGGAAAGTGGATTTTTTGAAATGCAGCCATCTCTTTGTTAAGTATTCCAAGAACATTGTGCTTATTGCTGTGAATATCTTTTAAATACTCCATGGAAAAAGTTGCAGACATTTTTGTCTGAACGTGTGTTTGTTTGTAACCTGTTCAATACATCACTTCTTTGTCTGCCAGCTGGCTTCCCTTCAAAAATGTACTATTGAGAAGATATATATATATATATTAATCATTGTGATATGCTGTTGTCACACTTTATTGGAGATACAAACCTCCCATAATATCTCCTGGAAATATTTGGAAAACATGAGACTGTGCTTTTTCTGGATATATTGGCAAAACTGCTCTTGGCTTCAGTTTGGGCACACAAGTGAGGTTTTTCCTCCCAGTTCAAAGTAACGTAGTGGTGCTTGCCAGTGGTTGCATCAACGCGACGGTGTTCATTTTGTCTAGGAGGTACGTAAGCTGCAATGTCTTCATGTCTGGAACGGGTTTGGGCCCTGGGGATGGGCTGCTGGGCAGGTGGAGTTGGTGACTGTTGACAGCTCGCAGAGCAGGCATTGGGTTGGGGAGATGCCTCCAAGTGCTGCATGCTTCCTGGCTTCTTTGTCTTCCCACGGAGTGACCTGTGGTTGTGGTTCTTCGTCTGACGAGGCTGCAAGTGCTTGCATGATGCTTGAGGTTATGAACATCTCAGGACACGTGTCAGTTTTGATGTTCGCGGTTCAACGCAGGGCTGCGAGTCGGGAGGGAAGAGTCATCTTACTCTGTAAACAACTTCTCTGTGTGAACGCAGTTTCACAGGAAGTCAAGGGTTGTGCTGGTAAAGCTGAACCGCTCTCCTGGTCAGCGACAGCCTCGGTGCCTGTGGGCTAACCCCTTCCTGCTGGAGCATGCGCCTGGGGTGGCTGGGTGAGACTTTCTTCTGGTGGAGCCCAAATCAGAGTTAGGATCTGTAAGAAATCTCCGCTGGTTCCTGAGCTACTGGGCTTGGGCCAGAAGTCACGCTTTGTCCAATCAGTTTTGGTGTTTAGCTTTTCCAGCTCATTTCTGAGGGCAAGGGGATATGTTTTTTAGTGGAAGCTGAGATTCTCATCTGTATTGTCCTTCCTGCAGAAGCCCTCCAGGGCTGGAACCTCTCCAGTGTGAGAGGTTGGTTTGGCTGGTAACATTTCCCCTTTTTCTGGTTTTCCTTGCTCACTTAAAAAGTGAAGCTGGCACCTCTTGGCAAACACCTTTTCCATGTTAAAAATACATAGCTGTGCTTTCATGCTTGTGTACTTTCATGGTCCTTCAGAGCAACCTTTGAACAGTGATGAGGAACCCACCTCTGTGCTGGGCTCAGGTGAGTCCCATCCCCTCCTAAGCTCTCCATGGACTTTGCTATGATCTCGAAGGGGAGGCTGTTGTGGTTTATGGGTGCATTTAAAAGTGGCTATTCCACTTAAATCTGGGAGAAAACCATAGCAGACTGAGATAGCTAAAATCGCCTGTCTGTAGTTAGCGTGGTGGGGGCTGTGGGCAGGATATCCTCAGCTACCACCAGCCAGGCTGCGTCATCCTGCCACAGCGAGCAGCCGGAGCGAGAAGAGAAACATGAGATGCACAACATGTAAATACTCCATAAATACTAGGAATTTGGCAAGGAGGCAGCAGCGGCTTCCTCCCTCCCTGAAGATACCACCATATGCCCAGAGATGAATCCGGTTATTTCAGCAGTGTTGGCAAAACCTGATTTCAACTCCCCACTGCTCTCGGGCTGGCACTGGCTGAGTCTTCTCAGGGCCAGGGGTCTGCAGGGTAAGGGGGGACCAGAGAGAGCAGGGAAAAGCACTGCTGTGGGAGTACCAGGACCTCCTGTGATTGCAGCTGGGGAGTGGGGCAGGCAAGATGGTGCATAAAGCAGCTGGCTCAGATTAAGTGCATCACACAGGCAGTGCATCCTCATGCATGTTACCCCCCGACCTGGTTTTGGGGTGCAGGATTGGAGCTGATGCAGGGGAGGGCAAATGTTGGTGGCAGAACACGTGCCAGGGTACGGGTACCTCATGCTCTCGTCCTGTGTCTCCTCCTTCGGGTTTTGAGATCAGATGAGATTGCGGCACAAGGTGGAATAGCCGCAGGCAAATCACTGTTATGGCAGATATATTACTGCAATAAAATTATAGATTTATGGCAGTCAGAGATCTAGGCATGTGCCCATAACTTCTCCTCACTTCTGTGTATTGTCCCAGTTAGGTGGTATATAAACTAAACCGAGCCCTAGAAAAAGGAGATGATAGTGGGTTCGCTGTGTCCTCCTGCTTAGCACTGTGGGCCCTGGCACTCTGCCCTGGAGCATGGCACCACGAGGAGCTGCTGGAGCACTGGAACAACGAGGGCTTTTGTGTGGGCTTGGACAGTAGGAAACAAGCCATCGCTACAGCACCTCCTCTCAAAGACATTATTTATCGGCACGTGGCAAGCCTCAGGCTTGCCCTCTTCAGTGGCAGCACTGTTCTAGTCCCCCATCACTGCTACGAATGGGAAGTGCAGTGCGGAATTTGGGGCTTTTCCGTGGGTTTTTAATTTAAATTCTTTTTTTTTTTAATTTTCTCCTCCACGGGGGAGGGGATATTTCAGTGGGTGGAAATGTCGGGGGCAAAGATTCACATCCAGCTCCTGGCTTCATTCTTCTGTACATAGCCCTTCTCTCTCCACACCATCTGTCTGTTGAAATTAATACTTTAATAACCTCTGCAGGGTTGCACTGCTGTTTGTTTATCCCAATGTTTAAATTCCTTTTTTAGTTTTGGGATTAAGATGGAGTGCTCAGGCATCCTTGTGGACCGTGAAAATCCCCAAGCTGGAGTGTCACAGGCTCTTGAAAAGGAAGAAAATGTGTGAGACACTGCTTTTTGTTGTAACTAGATGGTCCTTAAGGTCCCTTCCAACCCAAACCATTCTATGATTCTGTGTTTCTCGGCCCTGGTCCTGATGGTGTGACCCAAAACAGAAGCACATTTGGTGTATGATGCCCCACAGTTCTGATGAATCCTGCCTTGCTGCTTCCCTGCTCCTGGCAACTCTTCCCTGCCTGCTGTACCCTGGAGTTCAAGCACAGTCTCCTCAGTGTAGCCGTGGAGCTGTGGGTTTTCTGACTTACAGATTTGAGCTTTTTCCCTCCAGAGGTAACCAGAGCCTGAGACCACCCCCCAGCAGTACTTCTTTAACGGAAGAACAATCAGAAATACCATAACCCAGATAGCAACAGGCCCTGCATTTCTCATCTTGATCTGCCACCAGGACAATCTCCTGGGTTGGGCTCAGGATTGTCTGGATCCTATCTGCACTTGCAGTGTGTCCTGGGAAATCTTTTCCTTTCTACTGCCCATAGTTTCTTTGTTGTATTGTTTTCTATTTGTCTGGAGCGTGGTGGTGTTTCTCCAGTCTAGTGAGTTACACAGCATTGCTGCATGTTTTGTTCTTCAGCTGGTCACTGCATCTTGGAAACCACCTCTTGCTTCCAACTGATACCATCAAAGTGTCTCACCCCAAATCCATGGCTGCTATCTCCTATGAGTGACTCATCTTCCTATGAGTGGTTCCTTTGCCTGCTAAGGTCTTCCCTCGGCCATGCCAGCCCGTGTTGGGTACCACATTCATCTGGAGATGGGCATGCTCGTTACTCACTAATTGTCACACTGTTTGCTGTGTGATAACTACATGGCATCAAGCAGGGTTCATGAAGACAGATTCCCCTGCTTATCCCACTGGTTTGTCTGCCCTGACACCCAGTGGGTGTCCATTTGGCTGCCAGGAGGTCACCTCCTAATGTCAGTTTGCATACCTGGACATGGTGCTTACTTTCCTGCATGTCCGGGTAGAGTATATCCTTTTTATTTTGCATGCTGGAGCCTTTAATTACTCTCAACAAGTCCCTTTCACACGTAGAAAATCCTGTAGCAATTTCAATTTGAATTGCTTTCTCTGAGGCTTCTGTTTAGACGAGTGCACCTGCTCTGGGGTTCCAGTGGTAATTGGGCTGTAATAGTTATGATCCTTTAAATGCACTTAAGGTACCATGAGCTTTAAGAACTGATAATGATGCAATCTGGCATCTCAGCACTAGTTTTGTCTTGCCTCTGAGCTGAGCATTTTGGATTTAATTGTATTTTGCCATTCATGAATATTTGTATTTGAGTACAAATATTCACAGGTTGTAGAACTTGGACCTACTTAATTAAACGCTGCCCTGCGCTCAGGTACGCATCCAGCAGGTCTGGGTCCTGGGCTGCTCCTCGGTTCCCACTCTGCCAAACCCCTGCTGAGTCCAGTGGGAGCTTTGCCAGAACAAGGCCCTAAAAGAGAAGTGTGGCTCATTTGAGTGGTTGTGCTCATTTGTGCAGCAGTCCAGGCACATGTTAAAAGGACATTAGACAAAAAGAAATACTAGAACCTACTTGGCCTGTCCTTGCCCAGAGCACTAACCTTTATTGTGGGATTGGTCCAGCAGGTTAAAGATGAAGTTTCCTCTGTTCATGTGTTACCTAGGATTTTGTATTGTGGATACCATGAACAGATCTAAGCTTTTAAAGTCCTCTGCTGCCTTAATTCCCCTTAAAGGAATTAAAGGGGAGAAAAAGAGAAGACATCTCTCTGGGGCATGTCTCAGCCCAGCAGTGAGAGGTGTGCAGCCTGTAGCCTGCTGCCACACACAGAATAAAAGATTTCAGAAATTACAAGTTGCGAGTGTAATAATGAACGGAAAGTAAATACGGTTCAGTTTGCTATGAATCATTCTGTGGGGGTTAATTGGACTCAGATGAGCTGGCATTGTTGCAGTGCAAGAACAGAGTTGTTTCAGAATTAGACAGGCATCACTGCTCGGCAGACCAGAGTTGCAGCATCTTAGTGGCACCAGGGAAACCTTCCCCTCAAAGAGGCTTCCCAGGACGGGTTGAGGAAGGTCTCTGAGTGGGGAAGGAGCCAGCAGCAGCTCCTGCAAGCCCTTGAGATCCGGGAATTCACCTGCTGGTACCAGAGGCTGTTTCCTCTCTTTGAATAGCTCTCAAATGAACACTGTGTGTTACGGTTGTTGCTGTGAGATGGAAGCTTTCCTTCACTCTAAAAGCCCTCTAAGCTATTCTGGCAGGGAAGAGGGGGCATGAAATGATAGTAATGGGAACTGCTATAATGGGACATTAGAGCAAATGAAAATAAGCGTTTTGTGCTCTTCCCTCCAGCAGGAATTTAAGATCCTGAAGCAGAATCACCAATGGCTCAGACAATGTGTTATACACAGGCAAGGACAGTACTTTCCTTAGGAAAGCAAATGCAGTTTGGCTCCATGAGAGATACAGAGTTTGGATGATACCCTAACTTGTTTTTTGACTAGCGTAGCTTGACTGTGTTCGGGAGGTACAGGGAACTTGAACATAGGAACTGTCCTGTAATGGGGAGAGACAGAAACTGCACATTGCCCTCTTTAAAGCCACGATCATGATTATGGGATGAGGTTCTTAACTTGCTGCAAGGAGATTTATGTAAGCGATTCTCAATGCCAGTGGGAATTACTCAGAGCTATACAAGTGCATCAGAGTAAGAAATGTGTCTTGGCAGTTCACTATTAATATTTGAAGATAGTACAAGAAAAGTCTCCTTCTCTGAGTCAAGTGGGCAAAACTAGTGATATTTGAGGGGGGGACATGACATACCTGTTATTTTAGTGTTCTGTGACTGAAAAGAGGTTATAGGAATGTAAACTGTTCATCCTTACAGGTCCTCAATAAAAAGCATTTCTTCTATATGTAGCATGTTAACTGTTCTCATGATTATAACTCTAGATGCTTAGCTACTGTCTGCTGGTTACCGATGGGCAGCAGCCCACCTCTGTTTTTAGGTGCTGCTGACCATCTCAGTCCCAAGGCTTGTATGCCATCTGTTGCTCACCATGGAACAGGAAAGGTTGGTCCCATTCTGCTTGCAGTTATATCCTGTAATAGAACAAGACAGGGAGACTGCAGGCAGAAGGGCATAAGCAAAATCAGAATTTGTGATTTTAGTCTAGTGAAATATCTCAAAGAGCTTGCTTCTTTTGAAGTGGCCATTGAAGTGGGTAGAAAGGACTGTGTATTTATGTGAGGTACAGAGAGAGGCAGACATTGACCTCTGCTTGATGTTTCTGAGTTAGTCATTATTCCTCTGTTCGGTTTGTGTCAGTAACAAGCTTTCAAGTTGGTTTCTTCAAATTTTGGCTAAAGTTGGCATGAAGTTGGAATCTTAAAACCCGAGTTTCAGCAGCAAGCGTTATTTTAGGTACAGGTCTGTCCTGCATTGTACGAAGTACGGCCACACAGCTTTCGTCTCTGGTTCACCTTCCTTCTGTGAATTGCAGGGCTTGGGCTGTGTCTATTAGCAGTGTGCTGCTGCAGTGCTTGCCCAGTCCTTGTAAGACCTGTGGCTAACTGCTGCCATGCTGTTTCAACTTGTTTTCTTCCTTATTCGTAGCATTACTTACATAATTTTTATGGAAGCACATTTCACTTAAATGAGAGAAAGTGAAATTTACTGTTCTTGACAGATGTCAACAGCTTTGGAACAACACCGGACACATTGAGTGCATCCCAGCAATGCCAGTGGCTCTGAAGAAGGTTCACCAAAGTAGATGAGTCTTGCCTCTTGCCCTGCAGATGATAAATGCCAAAGCTAACCTTTATAACGGCACAGTGCAGGTGATGGCCCACCCCAAAGCCCAAGTACACCATTGAGAAAATCCTTGCTCATGGCTGTGCAAGTTGAATTTAATCAGTTTTCGCATTCCCAGCAATAAACTGGTGAGGTAGAAGCTGGTGCTGTGGATGGCTTGGTGCAAACCTTCTTCGGGACGTTTTTGAAAGTGTTGGAGCTCATCAGCTGCTAGACCTAGCACCCAGGATGGTGGTGTGTACCCTCAGGGTATACTCCAGGTTGAAAGCAGAGTTTGGAAACAGAGGACAGCCACAGAGAAAGTGCATTTCTGTCTTTCAGCTGAGCAATGCCCAAATCCTGGCCCGGTGTGCATACATCTTACCACCCCTGTAGGGGCAGGTACTCTGATAGGACGGTTTGGCATTACAATGATATGTGCTGTTTTAATGCTTCAACAGTGATAACAGAACACCTAAATAAGCCGTGTTTGATGCTTAGGTAAAAGTCTCAGCCTACTATGTCTGTAGGCAGATACCAAGCAGAGTTTATAAATCACTGTCCAAGGATTTGATCCTTTCTTTCACTTTTATTTTTTTTTTTGCATTCCAACTTGCAGTACTTTAACTGCATAGAAATTGCCATAAAGAAATAAAGAACAAAGTCACATAATAGTTGCATAGTAAGTTTGGCAGATAGTAAAGCATTGGAAACCATCGACCAGGAAGGTATAGTTGTTTCCTTCATATAGATATTTTATCGGATGTGAAAAAGTAGAAATTTCTTAAAATCCACTGCTTTCCTGTTGTTAAAAACTAATCAGACAAGCATGAGGACAAGCGAAGGTGCATGTCTTCCCTGCCCTGCTACACAGCAACAGCTACAGGGTATTTTACAAACAATCCCTGAAACACCCTACCACTGTTACCACCTTAGCTGCTTGACAACTGTTAGCACCAGTCCGCCCTGGCTGTGAGCACTGGGCTCCTAGGGCCAGGCCAGCTTTTAGGCTACTGTGCTAGTTAAACTGACTGAAGCTGCGGGATGGATATGGCTGCAGAAGCCCTTGGGGTGCTGGTGTGGGTTGCTGATGGCAGATGGGGATGGCTGTGAGCTCCAGGGAGGGAACGCACGTGAGGGCATTCAGGTTGTTCAAAAGGGAAAAAGATACTCCAGCAGCTAAAGCCCTTTTGTATTTTAGTTTCTCTTAGCAGCTATTTATCCAAAACATTTGGGACAAAAGCTGTCTCTTTATTAAATATTTAACACCCTTGCCTTCAACTGTGGGCTGAGAAAGCTCCCAATCCACATGTGAGTCACTGAGAACTCCTCCGACGAAAACAGCGGAAGCCCAGTTTGGAGATTGCTGCAGGAAAAAAATATGTTTGCTGGTTTGGAAAAAGCCCAGAAAGGTTCACGTCTCTCCTATATCATAAAATGAGCACAGCAGCCACTGTTGTATATGTGGACAAGGAATCACAGATTTCAAGTGGAGATCTCTATATGCTAGGTAGCATCACACCCTATGTAATGCAGATGAGTAGTGCACCCAATAGCTGGTCTTTTATTAAATGCTATTTGCATTCATATCCTGACATGTTAGTGATGACAAGACATTGATCATTGCTTCCCTTAGTAGTTTGTTGCATTGGTAAATTCCTGGTAGTTTTAATCAGCTTAGTTTTCACCTCCAGCCCTCAGTTGACATGCATCTCTGCAAAGCAAGGAGATGCATGTTTTGAAGGTGCTTCAAGGTGACAGCCTGGCACTCATCCTCAGAGAGCAGGAGTGCAGGCTCCCACAGAAAGAGCATGTGGTAATAAATCGTGTGATAATGAGCTGTGATAACAAAAAAGGTTACGGCTAAAGTTTAAGCTATTCTAGCACTTCTGGTGGCAAGTGCTGTTATGCGCTGCGCTTACATGTGCCATGCATGGTGCTTGTACCTAACTCTATTTTCTATTGAAGTGACAGGAATGGAATTGATGAAATTGAGATGAAACTTTTTTGTCATGTTTCTCCCTTTGGCCAAATTATTT
Source organism: Coracopsis vasa (assembly GCA_026283785.1). Classification (NCBI taxonomy): domain Eukaryota; kingdom Metazoa; phylum Chordata; class Aves; order Psittaciformes; family Psittacidae; genus Coracopsis; species Coracopsis vasa. The sequence goes on along the minus strand of JANHGB010040235.1, from coordinate 72,131 downwards.
TTTCAACAGCCAAATGAATTTGTCAGCTGCAGAGATAGGTGCCAATCTCTGTCCCTTAGCCAGTTACAGAGACAGCTCCAGCAGTGGCTTTACAACTTTTTTTCACTGTGGACCACATAAAGATTCTTACTGGTAATACAGGTTCCTTGTATAGCAAGCTTACTCCTCCCATTACTGTTTGTAGATACTTTGAATGGGATTTACAGTATATAACAATATTTTCACTGGTTGAAAACCATTAGGCTGTGACACAAGTAGTTTCTGTGCACTCTAAGATCACTGCTACAGGGATGACATAGTCACACAATAGTTTTTAGGCTATTAAGCAACTTCTTGTAGCTTATGAACCTGATTAGAATTTCAAAGTAATGTTTGTATATTGGCTTGTGATAAGGTTATTCTTGATTTAAGACTGTGAAAGGAAGATGCTTATTTCCGCAGCTGTTTTGCTTAGAAATACAAACCTTACAGCCTCCCCACCTTGGCAGGGCTGACACCAGTAACGTCTGTTAATAACACATCACCAGTTGAGCAGGACTAACTGGCCAACATATTCTGGTGCAAGTCACTTGGCTCCTTTGACCTCCTTTGGCTTGTGCAGGAGGGTCCTGGACAGCTACCTTTTGTATGTGCGTGGCTTTTGGGTAGGCAAGGTTACTAGATATGGCTCTTTCTGTATTGGAACTGTGCTGTGTCCACCTTTCTGGGAGGAGTGAGTGAGGTTGCCAGAAGTCAGTTTGAACATTAAAGCAGTCAGATACCACGTTGACAGGCATTCTGCAAACAGCTGGAGACAAGACAGTCAGGACACAGTTTGCATCAGCATTATGGAAAATGTTAGGGCCCTTTTTAAAACTCCTTGCTGAGATGTGCTGCAGCATGTACCCGGATGAACACGTGTAAGGACTCCTCACCAGGAGGAGCTGATGTGGACATCCACCTGCGCTGGCTAATGTGGCTGGCAGCCTCATTCCCTACCCATTGCTTGAACTGCCTGATACTGCAATTGCCAGCCTTTTTAATGAAAGGCAGGTTCATGTATCAGATTGTTGACTGTTAGGGAAAGGGGATTAGATTTGCAGTGTAATCTTCCAGTAACATTCCTCTTGATCCAGAGACCATGCTTTATAAAAGGGCTCTTTTCTCTCTGATGTTGTGGTGGCCTGCTAAGGGATGACTATCTTTCACCTTCATTTGGAGATAGTAGGGCTGCTGCTGACCTGATGTTCATGAAGGTCACAGCTGCACTGGGCAAAATTAGTTCTGTGCAGGACAGTTAAGTAGATTGGATTTTCTCAGTTGTAGCTGATTTGCTTTCATCTGGGTTCCTCTTGCAAAGCCATTTAAAGTCCATTCTCCTCTGCCTCCCACTGCCTGTTTATGGGGAAAGATTGAAAGGGGGAGATTTCTGCCTAGGCTTCAATTCTGCTTCAAGCCCTACTCTCATATATTTCCAGAAAAGTGTCTGGACAGAGGCTGGGGCAGGCTCTGGAGCCTCAGACTGTATTTCATCCCATCACAAATGTTGTATGGCCAGTAGGGATGGTCTTTGCCTGTGCCAGTTGACTGTAGCTTTGCACTGTCTGCATTGGATCCAGAGCCCTGTGTGGACCCTTCTACAGATTTATGGTAACATTGCTGCTAACGTGTCTCAGCCCGTTTACAGTCCAGCTTTTTAACTCTTGTGGCTGAATGTAACTGCAGATTTTGGAACCTCACGAAGCCAGTTAATTTGGGTCAAAAGACATGCAAAGGCCATGACTTATAATGGCGACAAAAAACTTCTGCTGAAGTCAGTTGAGTACCAGATTTGGCCAGTTAAGTCTGGCCACTAGAAAGTGTGTCAGATACCTGGCTGTACTGGCAAAACACTGGCTGTGCATGAGAAGCCCCTTCTGTGAGCATGGTGAAACACAAGGGGGAGAGTGATTTCCACCTGGATGCATTTTACTTCAGTGACTTTGCCAGCAGGTTGTAATTATAGTGGAGCTTTGCCTGCTGCCCTGGGTTGCAAAGCAACCACTGCTGGGAAAAGCGTCTTGTTTTCCAGGCATCCTCCTGGTTTTGCTCCCTTTCAGTGTACATTGGGGTGAAACGTGAAGTCTGCAGCAATTGCTGCCTGGTGAGTTTGGGAAGTGATGCTGAATGTGGCAGACGACTGACAGAGTGAGTACTATGTGATACCGGTGACGGACTGTGTGATTCCAGTTCAGCTCCACAGCACAAATGGGGAAAACTCATAGGGAAATGTGCTTGAGGGTAGGGGCATGTGGTTTGTGAAGGGGATATTTCCTTCTTTGCAAAGTCACCTTCAGCCTGTATCAAAAATCCATGCTGCCTGGGACTGTATGAAAAAAGGGGATATGGCTATAACCGAAGTAAAAGAGAGCGTCTGTGTGGTATGTTCCCTCCTCCCCAACACTATAGCTGATGCAGTTAAAAGCAGATGAGTTTTAATTGCTCCCAGAGCTCCGTGTCTCTCCTCCCTGGATAGCAGAGCATCACTGGAGCAGGCAGCACTGCTGTGTCCTGTGCAGCAGGGCCTGGCACTAGAGAGAACAGTGTCCCCCTGGTCCCCTTGTGACTTCGTCACATGGGTCAGCTGTGTTAACGCAAAGTCTGGCTGACTCCAGGGTTGTGGCGTGCTGCAGACCATCCCCTAACTGATGCTGCGATGTCCTAGTCTAGAAATGGGAAGCAGCAGGTCAGCTGATTATAAATGGAGCCAAATCAAGATTTTCAGGTTCCGTTTTCTTTTCTAATAGCTTTGGTAGCATTTTCCTGTACTGCACTGAGAACATGTAATAGCCCTGGTTTATTTTTGGCATTTTCTCTTGCTTGTTATTGGCATCTCCCTTTATGTTATGACAGTATGTGCTATACTGGATTACAGGTATAAATATTGTTTCGGGGTTTGGGCTTTTTAGTCAGCATGCATTTGGGAAAGGTGTTAGCGACTGTCGAGGGATCAGCGTGCAGCATGTGAATGTGCAGTTGTTGGAAACACCAGCATTGTTTGTTTTTCAGAACAGGGCTGAGGCAGGAGGGTTTTAGGTTTTCCATTCGGATGGTATTATATCAGGGATATGAAGTGTTTGACAGTTCTTTTATATTTACTCTTTTAATGTCAAAATGTGTCACATCTGGTATTAATTGGTGGAAAATTATGGCTCTAATTTACCAATTTGATTGTCTGGGAAAATTGGAAAGAGTGTAACATAATAAATGAATGCCTATTAATCTTCTAAATTTGTCTGTTTACCACCGACTACTATCTGCTAAAACAGCTTATTACTTGGGGCTGTAAACAGCGTTTTGGAAATACTGCTGTTTGTGGAGAGGAATCAGGAATTACTACCTGGGAGGGCCATGGCCAATGTGTTTTGGACTTGCTAAGAGGAGGATGCAGCCCAGAGAAATCCTGGGGCCAGCGATGGCCAAGAACCCACTGGAGGCTGGATCTTCTCCAGGCTGTCCTCTCCTGCAGGGGAGGAAGGAGGCTGCTGTTTGGGAATAACCATGGGCGGGTGATGGCATAGTGTCCCTATTCCCCCGTGCATACTGGTCCCATGCCCCACTGTTCTGGGGGCAGGGATGGAGGAGCAGCCCACTGGGGACATGGCCTTTGCTCTCCTCCTTCCCTTTACCTGGGGCTGTCTTCTCCATGTGAGTTTCTTAGTCCAGGGCACAGGCTACCACATCATTGATGCCCAACACAAATAAGCGTATTTGTCCACTGTAATTGTTTTAATCATTATTCATGAGCATTAATTGCTTCCAACCAGAGCTCTCCAAAAGCCCTAACTTTTCCAGACTTGCCAACAGAGGAGAATAGGCAAAAGAAGTCGAGTTGTTCATTCTCGGGTTGCGAATGAAGGAGTTTGTCTCTCAGGCAACATGTGGATCAAACCCAAACCGCAGATCCACTTTGGCAAGGCACTGTCACTCCATCCTGACAGCCCCAGCTCTAACAAGAAGCGTCGCTGCTGCCTTTCCAGCCAACGTGCAGGCAAAGCAAAGGAAGCCGGTGGCAGTACACTGTTATTTGAGTAGTGTCTGTGAATGGTGACAAGCCTGATAGCTTTTCTATCAAAAGACACCCGTGTGTTTGTGAAAATGCATTTTTGGAGGATCAAATACCAGGTGCTTATTTTAGTAGCAGAAAGCCCTGAAACATGCCAACTCTGGAATAAGCTGATTCTGAAAACTGACATGTTCTGTATGATTATTCCAGTATACACCATCTGTCAGTAGCATATCCAAATATTTATGTATTTTGATTATTGTAACTGTTACAAGGATACTGAAGCTCATAAATAATTTCATTTTCAGCAATCATTTTATTACTGTTCTGTGGTTTGATAATGAGGTTTTGCACGTGCCTGTTCAGGCTCTGACCCAGGGAACAGAGTCACAGCGTGGCTATGCAAGTGACACCCTTCACATAAAAAGCCTGTAGCAGGGGGATGCCTGAGCCCATGTCCCCTCTGGGTCTGTGCCAGCTCCTACTCACTTCATCTCCTTGGGCTTCAGACTGTGCTGTGCTTTCATTCAAATCCATCCCTCCTTGTCAAGTGACTATGCTTAGATTGGCAAATGATATAATATGGCTAATTATGTTTAATGCAGATAATGTCTTATAATCAAAATAGAGAGCGGATTGCAAACAGATCCTTAAAGGGCACTAGGCACAGAATTGACACTGTGTTTATTACCAATAACATCACTGAAGTCCTAACAGCTGCTTGGCTCCCTCAAGTGCAGCCCCTTTGCAGAGTTTTCCAGAAGAAGGGCTAAGTGCGTCGGAAGCACATTACTGCTGATAATAGTAATTAGTTCAGTAGAGCTCAAAATGTTTTGTAAAATATCATTATCCTGATTTTGCAACTCTGCAAATCCCAGCACAGAGGAGCAGCCTCCTCAGCTCCGAGGCATCTCTGCCTGCCATGGGGATGGCCCTGGCCCCGGTGCAGGGCTGCTGCCCCTCTCGCTGGAGCACATTGCTCTCTCCAGCTGGCTGCAGAAGTAGAAGGGATGTTCGCTCTGTATCTCTGTCTTCATTTTCACAAGCATTAGCAAAGAGACTTAAGTAGATGGAGAAATGCACTGATGTGAAAGGAGACTGGGTGTTAGATTTTTGAAAAGCCATTTTTAAGCTAAAAAAGGAAACGGCAAGCTGTAAAGGTTGACAGAGCTGCTCTGTAAGGGACTCTTATTTTGCTGTGTACATTTGTTTTCTCTTGCTTACTAAAGGGATAAAGTGCAATCTAGGTTTCTGAGAGAGATGGCTGATTAATCTGTCTGCCAGGTACATATGGAAATAAATTAGCAAATGGTGCATCTGGGATTAAACTACTGCAGAGATGATAAATTATTGCCATCTTCCATGGCTGTATTACTGAAGCTTCACTGGGTTCCCAGTACATGGTTACTTGCTATTCACATGGTATCACCATGGTTGTGGAATGGAAAGCCTCTATATTTGAAGCAATTTTCTATGATATGCTAGTTTGAGAACATATCTGGCCAGCCTTATAAGGATATGCAGTATACTTAGATTAAGTATGAGCGAAGAGATTTGATTTGGTCCTTCTGCTCTGCTGGAAAGTCTCTTGGTTTTCAGGGCAGGAATGCTCAGGAAGGGAAAGACAAGGACTTGCAAGAGTTTTTTCCCCTATCTGCAGTCACCCCCTACCCTTTACCCCAAATAGGAGAGTTATCTATGCTAGCACGAAGTTGTGAGGGCCTGGAAGTGAGCATCCTCTGGCCTGAACCTCTCCCACACCCTCATCTTGACCCAGATGTTGCTCCAGATTGCACAACTCCAGTTTATCTCTGAGATCAATACTGAGATGAAACACCATGGGGGCAGATGGTATTTGCATTGAATCCTGATACGGGCTTCTCAGCTGTGTTTCTGCTTCTGCTGCATTTTTCATGTCCATTTAAACTGATGTATAGCTGCTGGGCTGGCAGCTGAGACATACCAGCAATGCCTACAGCAGGACATGCAAGTGGAGTAAGTGTAACAGCAGACACGTGGTGTTCTTCCTTCCTGGAGGAAGAAGGGGTCCACATGGACAGCCATGATACAGGTTCACTGAGTCTTCAGGCTTGGCAGGGTGGAAGAGCTGGGCTTGAGCAACAGTTGCTGTGTGGCTGTGCCCTCTGGTTTTCTTCTCCGAGTCACTCGTTGTGGTCTGTGAGTCAAGGACAATTAGGATGTATGTGTTTGTAATTGATTAATACTGATGAGAACAACACATATCATTTTGAGATGCATGGGTGGATGCTGGGCTGTAAATCTGAGCTAGCGAGGACTAGCTCTGTTCAATTAATCCAAACACAGAAATATTTACTAGAAATAGATTTGTCTTCCAATGACTTTATTTGCAAATTTTGGTTAACAACAACAGTTTGCTTGTAATATAATCATGTTAAGCAGCAAGTGGGACTTAGTGCCGTTCTTGGCCTTTCCCATGAAGTGTTTGGAGCAGAATGCAGAGTGAGTCAAAGGAAGCACTGGCTGATGGATGAACAGATTGCAGCACAGTCATCTATTCTACTGCGCACTTCCAGGGAAACCCCTGCAAATTAAATGTGTGGTTTTTAAATGTACAGAGAAAACTAAAGAAATTACATTACAAGTGAAAAATTAGATGGAAATGTCTACTCCTGTCTCATGAACAGTTCAGGAATAACTCCATCTATTCCATCTAAAATATTCTGCATTAAGCACGCATTTAATTTGTGCTCTGGGAGAAAAGTCAAGTTGCTAAGATCAAACATTCTAATAATTATTTATTTAAATTTATTTGAACAAAGCAATGATGTAGTTGCCTATAGCGAATTGTTTGGAATGTGAAAGGGTATTTATGAGCTGCTTCTCTCTATATGAGTACAACAGATGATACGGGATGCTACATAAAGAAAACATAATTGTACATTCAAAATGGACTCTGATGCCATGTTTAGTACGCAGGAAAGCCAGTTGAACAGATTGCTGAGTGTCTGATAAAATAATCTCCAGCTTGATTCTTCCTAGGCTATTTATAGCTGTGTTTAATTTAAAATCTAGATATGTACCACAGATGACCGTAACAAGCATACCAGGGCCATGTATGATAATACAAATTGTTTGCCTCACATTGCACATGTACAGAAATCTCAAGTTGCCTTGCAAGTAGAAAATCAGTCTCTGTATCTTCAAAATGTGGATGAAAAGAGGAAAACAATTGTATTCCCCAGCTGCTGTGGGCATATGGGACCAAATTTATCCCGTCTGTTGAAGGTTATGGAGTTCCGCCAGGGATGGCTTTGATCTTGTATGTCTAGCAAAGTGGAACCAATATGTCAATGTAAGACATCATGCTACTTCTGATGTTCTCCCAATAAAATGGCATCATTCAGAGTGGCTTGAATTTCCCGAGTGCCCGAGTCACAAACGTGATCAAGGTGGATATTTCAAAAGTGTTCTGCTTCTTTCTGTGTTGATGTTAAAGCAGTGAACAACAAATAGGCTTTTTTTTTGTCAATGAGGGCTTAAGCCTAGGAGCACGCATCAGCCCTAGGCACAGAAGGCCAAGGGCCATTTGAAGTATTTTAACAAAACACTGCAGGACAGAGAGCTGTTTCTGCATTCAGGTAATGCAAAGCATGTTGCACTTAAAAAGCTTTTTTCGAATTGGGAATGGGAATGCCATGTAGGAATAATAGGGTTATTTGCTATACTTGCTTTGGCATACTAAGGCATTTCTAGATATGTGGTGATGAGCTGAGCCACAGAGTTTGCACTTAGCTCCCATCATTTACAAGTTTAAGAGACATTTGAATCCCTTGCTTTGAACAGGGCTAATTTCCTGGTCCCCAGCAGCTACTCTCCTGGGGACATAAGGCACTTGAAAAGTAAATTCAGGTGCGCACCATGTGAAGATGCGCACATCTGGCTATTGTACAAGAGCTGAGATATCTGTGTGTGCAGAATTGTGCCTGTGGGAATCCTAGAGTGATTTGAGTAAAATAATGCTGTCATCTGATTAGGGTTCAGGTCACATTTTTGCAGAATTAAGCTCCTCCCTGTATATTCTGGACTAGTATTAAGTGTAGGAAAGCTACGGCTGCTGCTCAGGACTTCGCTGGTGGCAACAGAATGTCCGGCACCAGCCTGGCATATTAAAGGCAATAATGAACAGAGAGTAACTTTCTTCGGTCTCATATAGGCTGGGTTTTTTTCGCCCTACCTTGTTTATCTGAGTGAGGCTAGGAAAGTAATTTAAATGCTGGTGTGACAGACCTGCAAGTGAGAATTGCTGACCAAGCTGGTGTTTATTGGACTGTATGAAAGGCAGACTTTGGTAAACACTGTTCTTTAGCATAGCTGACAAAATTTCACATAAAATTATTCTGGGAGTTGATTGTAGACTTTAAAATTTAACTGCAGACATTTATAATCAAATTACTTGGCCCTCATTCAGCATATAGTGCCTTTTACTTTGAATGGCTGTGCACAGAGAGCCACTCCAGTCTCTTTTTGTAAAGCACATAGGCACTGTTATCCCAGGGTGAAGACGTGTAAAGATACAGTAGACTCGCCACACATGCAGCAACTGGAAGATCATCTATTTTGCTCTATTTATTCCTTTGTGACCACTCTCTTCTGCCTCGAGCTTTCTTGTCTGCATATTCTGCATTACTTATGGACTGCCAGGCCAGATCTCCAAAGACATCTGAGAGAGCCTGACAGGTTCACTGTCAAATCTTGACCAATGCTGGTTTGTCCTCCAAATCAAAATTAGCTGCACAGACCGTAGCCCCTGGAAATCGGGTGAAGCTGTGGGTGAAGTTGTATGTGCCTTTTGCTTTGCTCTTTGGGAAGCCATTCCTTTGCCTCAGCAGATCAAAATCGGGGAGATCACGTGCCATTTACTGAATGGCACATGCTTCCTTCAGAGAAGTGCAGGACTTGGTTAGTTGTAATAGCTCACCTCTTTAATGTGCTGGGTCATAGCTAACACCGTCATCTTTGTGTAATAAACTAAACTGGGATGTCTGTCACTTGAGGGTGCTGCAATTGCAAGGGAGGTTTCAGAAGCTCTTGATCTGTCAGTGCAACTGTAGCTCAGGAGTCTTCAGCTGAGATAAAAGCTTTGTTTGCTTAACAAGATCGAATTTTCCTCAAAGAAATAATTGAAACAACAGGAGAATCACCCAAACCTGTGCTGAGCGTTAGCAGATGAGCTGTTTTGAAATCGATCCATTTGGAAAAGAAATAATGTGCAGATTGGTCAAGGTAATGATGGTATTGGATGATAAAGTAGATGCAGGGGTGGAGAAAGCTTGTGAGGGATATGGTGTCACCTAAAAGCTTTGCAGAAGTGCTTTTATTACCCTGAATCAGCTTGGCTTTGCGCTGACACTTAGCTGTTTGCAAAAGAATTATACCTGCTTCTGAGATAAATACATCTGACAGTGAACTCTTAACCCTCTTTCGCAGGCCCCTCATGGATAGTAGCCATGGAGATCGAGATGCCTTCAATTTTTCTGCATACAGAGTTAGACAAAATGGGGTACAAAACTGTGGTACATAATTTTCCAGTGAGCAGAACGCTTCAGGAAAATTGCAGTCATTATTGAATGTAATGAAACCTGACAAATTAGAGTTTCATAGGCCCTCCTTGAGATTAGTGTGATCCATTAAACATGCTCTCTGACTGCTAAATGGCATTGTCCCATTTCACCATAAGAACTTGAGAAATCATGAGGTAACTCTGGCTAACAGCTGATTGAAAGCACCCAATCAAGAGCTCTTTAAAGTAAGAGGAGAAATTATCCTGATTAACATTATTTCCAAGAAGGTACTCTCTGAGTATGCTGTAAATTGTGTTAGAAGCATTTGGGTATTGCAGGGAAGACCAAATTTGACACTGAAGTGGCCACAAAGTAATGTACAAAGTGGAGTGATCAGGGGAAGAACATTTTGTTGATTGTGGTGGGAAAATTGAATTACTCTCCGTTGCATAGCTATTCAGAATATGTACATTAGAGTGAATGATACTCAGTTTAAAGGAAGAGCAAGCGAGTATGAAGAGCAGAAAAAGCCCCTTTCCCAAATCCTTTTTGCCTCACGATTTACATCTTAAGAATGCTTTCACAGGGAATAGGGTGGCACACTGATTGTGAATAGCTAAGACATCCCAGTGGTGCAAACTAAATCAATCCACTAGCATTCCATAAAATGATTCCCTTTTCCTTGACTGATTTTGCATTAAAGGCAACCTTTAAATGATAGCCATTAGCACCTGAGACCTGGCCACTGGCGCTGACTGAGCTGATGTGAGAGAAATTGCGAAGGATATTTACAGCTGGTACAATCCTTCTGAATTTCATACAGAGCTTTCAGACTGGGAGTGAATGAGAGCACATGCAAGTCGCCAGTATGGGATAGAAGTTTTTATCCTGTGGAAGAGGTAGCACATGGATATATTCTACTGCCCAGCCCTTCAGGGCACTAGAACCACCTGAGACGCTTTTTATAGGCACAGGCATAAGCGAAGGAGAGAGTGCTGTGGCCGTATGTGAGCACAGTAGCAGTCCAGCAACAGATGCTTCTCTCCCTCAGTCAGTTTAGTCTAAAAATCCAAATTCCACATCTAAAACTGGTATATAATATATGTGCGCTGGAGTGATGCAACTGCAGTTTAGTTTTGCTTATTCCGTCTCTTGGTCTCACCCACTGCCCGTCCCATGTCCCAGTTTGCGAGGTACTGCACACTGCTAGGCACAGTCTGCAGTGTCTTTCTGAAGCTTCCAGTGCAATGATCCATGGCACTGAAGTGCAGTAAAAATTAAAATCTGGAATAATGGCAGGCATTAATAGATAATTCTGTAGTTCTGAGGGAAAGATTTAAGTGAAATTCTGAATGTCAAATTAAGAGCCACATGACTACAATTTAATGCTAGAAGCTGTCTAGTCTGGTAATGTCATCTCATTTTATGACATCCTCAGTGAATAAAGCTAATCCAAAAGATTGATCTGTGGTATTTTTCCAGGATCTCTTATTAAGAATGGCTCAGTTAGTGATACTTTGGGTGGTGCTTCAGCTAAAGCAATGGGCACTGGTATACTGGTAGTGTGCCATCATGGCATATAAAGAAGAATTGAACCAAGAAGCATTGAAAGGTTGAAAAGGAAAACAAGCACTTGAAATACAAATAAATTCCCATAGTCTTACCTCTGCTTAGAAGAAGGAGTCTGTCAGCATGGCTGACATAGTGCAGAGCAGAACTTGACGAACATGAACACAGTCCCAAAGAAGTTAAGTTTATTTCCCCCTAATCTAACTGCTTATAAGCATTTACGGTGCCCACCCCAGTAATATCTGAGCTGTATTTGACATGGCTGTTCACGGCTGGCAGCTCATGTCTGCTGTCGAACAGATCTTTAGGGAAGATCTCTGGTGGCTATGATGTAGCTTATACATAAGAATATTTACGGTAGCTGCTTACATCTCTCCTCTCCCAAAAGATAAAGCACTTGAGCACACTCTGAATGCCTGGTACCTTCTCATCTCCCTGACATTCATTATAAACCGAGAAGCCAAGTTTTTTAAAAGCTATTTAGATGTTTTGTGCTGTAACTTTCTCTAATAGATATATTCCTATTGATTGCAATGAAACACACAGAGTAGAACAGAACAGATCAATTGAAAAGTAAAGTTAAGACAGCAAGTACACTTCTTTTCCACTTACCGTAATGGAGACAGTTACTGCTGGATCTATCCCAGGTGTAATGCTGCTGAAGTCAATGGAGTTGTACCAGTGATGAATTTGGCTCCTAGTGTTTTGTTTTGACCTTTTCAGAAGGTTGCTCTATAGGAGCGAAACTATTAAACACAGCCAGTGATACCTTAAGTTGAAATATAGAAAAGGTAAAGCTAGAGTGCATAGCACCTTTTTCATTAAGGAAGAGGCCTGACTTTTACAGAGTGAGAGCGAAAGAATTGATTCCAGATAAGTGCTAAACTTAGCTTCAGGTTTCCCTGGTGAATAACAGTCCCAAGTTGCCTGAGACTGGGATGTCTCCGCATTCATGCATGGTTGTCTGGAAGGAGCTGTGTGGTCTTTCTGTACATCTGTGCATCAGGATGGGTTTGAGTTGCATGTCAGTTCCTGCAGACACGCTGTTCACTCACTCATCAGAGATCCATGTAAACCAACCAAACATACTAACAATTCAAGTGTCCTGAAGTTGCCTGGCAGTGCTCCATGTGATGATCTTTATTAGCAGGTATTTTTGGATTTCGGCAGGCACCACAGATTGTGCATGCACTGCAGTTGTCTCCGGAAGGCATGGAGTAGCCCTGTGACTTTGGAGTGTTTTCAGTCTTAAGACATTCTGGTTTATATCTTTGGGTGTACTAATCCTGGCTAAGAGACAGCAGTGTATCTTATGGCAAAAGACAGGCAGCACTGCAGCCCTCAGTATTGGTACCGTCTCCATCCCACTGCAATGCCCTTTTGTTCTCCACTGAAATTTCCAGCAGTTACAGTGAGCCATGCACAACAGGGACAGAGGCTTTGCTGTCCTCAGCCCAAAGGTGGGCTGTGGGCTTTCTGAGGGCAGTGTCTGATCCCAGACAAACAGACCAGGGCCTCTCCTTCCTCTTAGCTACTTGTACAGTAAATACGCTGATTTGCAACAGCTTCTGATTTTCCCAGTGGGAGAGGGAGGAGGAGTAGGTCTGAAGACTTTGAGTCACTTGCACCTACTTAGCATCTTGCACATGCAGGTGAGGTGAGAGGATTTCAGCACTGACAACTCAGATTAAGACTGTTCATGTTAATGGAAAGTTTTATTTATAATGTTGCTCACTGATTGCTTTTTTCTGTCATTTTTTAAAAGTAAAATACAACCTCAAATTCCTCATCTTCCCTAATCCTTGCACCTCATGATTCCTTTACTAAGTGAGGCTTGAGTCCCTCTCCTAGCAGAGGTTTCAGAGCAGAAGGCCACAGAGCAGTCTCCCACAAGGGCTTTCTTACTTTTGTAGAGTCTACTGCACTATGTTTACTAGTTTCTTCTGAAGTGTTATCATAAATAATTAAAGCTAAACTGTGCTTGTTAAATAAATGAGGAATGCATGTGTTCAGATGCATTATCTATGCTTTAATTGCACTCACTTGTTGAGGCCCTCCCCCCATAAGGAGGCAGGAGCCTTCTGCCTGAAGGCTGGGGGAGTTGAAGTACTGGGCCCTCGCTCATTTGCCCAGGAATTGTTAAAACACGTTTTCAGAGCAGTGGTGAAGGTCCATGGGCTCATGCTGAGTGCTTCACAGAGCTTGCTACCCATGCGTGCTGCCATCAGTGTCCCTGGGGCTGGGCTGCTGGGCTCCCCGGGGCGTTCCCCATGCTGCTTCCTGCACACAGGCCTCACGGAATCATAGCATGGTTTGGGTTGGAAGTGACCTTAAAGCTCATCCAGTTCCAACCCTCACCTTCCACTAGACCAGATTGCTCCAAGCCCCATCCAACCTGGCCTTGAACACCGCCAGGCATGGGGCAGACACAGCTTCTCTGGGCGACCTGTGCCAGTGCATCACTGTCCTCATAGCGAAGAACTTCTTCCTAATGTCTAATCTACACCTCTCCTCTTTCAGCTTAAAGCCGTTCCCCCTTGTCCTGTCACTACACACCGTTATAAGAAATCCCTTTTCAGATTTCCTGTAGGCCCCCTTTAGACACTGGAAGTTTGCTCTAAGATCTCCCCTGAGCCTTCTCTTCTCCTGCAGTCTTCTCATGTGCTTTTAGTCTTTCTGTGCTTATGTAACACAAACATGCCAATGCACATGCTGCATATGAGAGGTGCCAGTAAGTTGCTGCTGCGCAGCTGTAGGCACATGGTGCCTCTTGGGGTGCCCTGATCTGAAGGATGTAGCATCCCTTTCAGAAAGCGATCCAACTTCATCTTAAAACTGGTTTTAAAACTAATTGCTGCACAGAGTCTTGCAGCCGTTCTGAGTAGTGATTTAATACTTCTGGACTCAGTAACTCTATCTTCATTAGGAAGATCTGTTTTTATAATAATTGTCTCTAAAGAGGACCTGGGGGATTATTAAGAGATGGCATTCATTATCAGTAAAAATACCATGAAGAAATTTCCTAGACAAATGTTGATGTTCTGGATGATGTTAATTTTTTCCCACAAGGAAACAGAATTTTATTTTAAAAGCATAATTATCTTAATAATTATCTTGAAAGCTAAATTGGATTTTAAGGCTTAGTCTGTGATTTAAGGCTTGGTCAGTGATTTCTAGGTAGTTGATACCTGCAGAGCTGAGCAGCTGGGAAAGGCTAAGGCTGGTTATTTGGGAAAAAAAAAGACACAAACAGAAAAAAAAACCAACAGAAAAAAGGGTGAGGAGGAAGAGAAGTAGTAGTGTCATTAGTAAAGAAAGGCTTTGGTAGGATCTAACATTTAGAAAGCAGGCTAAGCTGGAGAGAAGTGAACTCAGCAGCAGAAACTGACTTTGGAGCTTGAGGGCTGAATTCTAGGAGAATATGGCAGACTGAGAACAAAGGATTTCTGTTTTGGTTTTGGTTTGTTTGGGGCTTTTTGGTTTATACTAGGAGGGTTACAAGAGAGGGCAGTAAGATCTGCCGGAAGACGGTGCGATGGCTCTGTAACTAGCAAGGTGGCCCGAGTGAGGCTGGTAGATGGAGATGTGATAAGGCTGCCCTGGCTTGGCAAGAGATGAGCAGAGGAAGATGATGAACAAAAGGAACTGGTGGCTGTAGCATTTCTGGACGTTTTCTAACTTTACAGCACCAAGATTTGGTTCAGCATCCAGATCAAAAGAAAGAACAATACACTGGTACAAGGCAGCTGTAAGGTCAGTCAGATAGATGTCCATCTCCACAGTCACTGAAGGAACATGGGTATCCCTACATACTTCTTGCAGCATCTAAAATGGCTTTTACTGGAAGACTTCTGCCTTTATAGAGGACATAATTATAGAGCAAAAGGGAATTAATAGCTTTTCCTTTTTTTTTTTTTTTTAACATGCACCTCAAATTTGCCTTCTTGATGTTTATTTTGGTTATCACAGCTTCTGAAGCATTTTCATTTAGTGTTTATTTCTTAAACAGAGTGCCTGTGAATGGTCCAGAGTCTCATGTCCGAGGCTGCAGGAAATATTTTAGTGGAAAGGAGTGGGAATGCGAATTTTCTCTGGGAAGACAAGTCTTCGAATGATTGTTTGTATCTGCATGTAGGAGAAAGGAAGTGAATGTTTCTTACGGCAGCTGAGAGATGGTCATGAGGAAAAGGAAGCTATTATTAATTAATCATCAATTATTATTTTAATATTTATGTAGCACTGTGTGACTGGTGCCCCACAGGGAACGAGGATCATCTCTCTGCTTGAGGAGCCTACATTCTAAATTTAACCGTGGTGAGGGCTGCTCATGGCAGATGATGTTTTTTCATCATTCCCTGCTCTGCCTCAGCTTTTCAGTTGAATCCCATTTTAATTCCCCATCCCCAACAGAGGGGAGCCTGCGCTAAGCAGGAATGGCGAGATCAGAGTCTAAAAGAGCACAATCAATGCAGTAAACAGAGAGGCAGGATTAGAGGTCTGATCTCAGAGTTACATCTTGCAATCCTTACCCAGTATTGCAATAATGTAAATAAAACCTTTCCAAGAATAAAGACTGCAGGATTTGGTGCCAGTTTGGGAAGACCTGCCCTTCCTGGGCTCTCGGACTGGCATCCAAGTAGTTGGTTGGTTGGTTGGTTGGTTGGGTTTTTTGGGTTTTTTGGTGTTTTTTTTTTTTCTTTCTTTCTTTATTTTCTGCCCAAGTCTTTAAATTGACACAGTTAACAATGAGACCTGGTCTCCGTGAAACCAGTGGCAGCAGTACAGGGATGTTTCTCTTACAGATGTTTGCCCTGACCTCACCTCTTGCTGAAGTCCCATTGCTATTTCTGTGCTCTGAAGCAGTTGTTTCTAGGTGCTCTGCCTGTACCTGATACTACCCTCAGCTGGCAGCACTCACCAGGGTAGTGAACTCTAATAGATGTATTCTGATAAACCCCATATATTTAGTTCCTAGTAATTAGCTGGTACATCACAAGGGTTGTACTGTAAGGAGGTAGTTCCGCGATGTGTCTAACAGAACACTTTGATTCAAAGAATACGTATATGTAGCAGCACACTTGGAGTGGCGCGGATTTGAAAGGGCAACTGAAAATATGTAATATAGAGAGAAACCAACGTTTATGTAAAGTACCTATCATTGTCAAAGTGTGGTGTAGTGGCTAGAACAGAAAATAGGAGTCAAACAGTCTAGTGTCTATTTTTGGCTCCAGCATATCTGTACTGAAGTCAAATTAATTGGAGCTAAATACAGAAATCTCTCCTTATATAGGATTTTTGATCCACTTTCAGAACTCTGTGACAGGGTTGTGCTATTCTGTTTTTCTAGAGAATGATCTACAAGCATGGGAGGAAGTTGCTATCTTTTGTATTAATGTATGTAAGATTTCTCCATAAGCATCTGAGCTAGCATTAGGCGTATGAACTCTGTGCTGGGAGGGATGACTCTGTGGAAATCTATAGCTATTGCCAGATGCCAGTCTTGATCAGAAATCTGTTGGCTCCACAGCAGTTTTACACAGATATTTTCCCCTGTCAGGTGACCTATTTAAATAGAAGAAATACCATGTAACAGTCTTACAGAAGTTGCTGGGTAGAGAATCCTCCCTCTGCAGTGCAGAAACCCAGGGCAAACCCACGAGTTTCCATTTATTAGTACGTTTCTCTTTATTTAAATAAAAATGAATATTTTGAATGTGACTTTTGCTTTAAAAGTCTTTAAAAAAACCAAGCCAAAGCAATTTGTTGTTTCTAGGGGCATGCCTGTGTAGTGCTCTGCAAAGGTACTCAACTGCTGTCTTAAGGTATCCCAGTGAACTCCACAGGAGCTCTCTTGGAGTTCAGACACTTGGATCATGAGTTTATCTTTGTGCTGGCATGGACACATTGCTTACAGGACATGCTGTAGTTTGGCTGTCCCTACCCTGTATTGTGCAGGGGGTAGCAGATCAGAGATTACCACATGAGAAGACGTGATTCCCCTTTGTTTCAATTAGCTTCCAAATCTAAATGATTACTCATACACACTCCTCACAGTGGAAGCTTGCTAATAGTTTCGGTCAAGTGGCAAACTAAACATGTGGGAAATGGCCTCTGCAGAGACAAGATTTGGCAGTGGTTTCATCCTCTGGAATGGCTTGAGCCTCCATCTTGCTGAGTGTGCTCTCTCAGTCTGCGCAGAGCTTGGCTCTTCTCTTCTGGGAATGAGAAGCTCCTGTGAATAGGACCTAAACCAGTACTTGCAGTACAGAGTCCTGCACAGAAGAAAGTGTATAACAGGGTGTGTTACCATCTTGTCCACCTGACCTGGTTTTGGCTGTGACAGAGTTAACTTTCTTCCTAGTAGCTGGTGCAGCGCTGTGTTCTGGCTTTAGTCTGAGTACAATGTTAATAACACACGGATGTTTCAGCTGTTGCTCAGTACCGCTTACCCTGATCAAGGACTTTTCAGTCTCATGCTCTGCCAGTGAGGTGGGGCACAAGAAGCCAGGAGGAACCAGAGGCAGGATGCCTGACCCAAACTAGCCAAAGGGGTATTCCATACCATAGAACATTATGCTCTGTGTATGAACTGGGGGGAGTTGCCTGGGAGGAGCCGGTTGCTGCTCAGATCAGACTGGGTATTGATTGGTGGGTGGTGAGCAATTGTACCATGCATCACTTGTTTTTTTTGTGAGGGTCCTGGGTTTATTCCTTCCTCTCTATTTCCTTACTACTATTAATATTATTATTGTTGTGTTATTATCATATTTTACTTTTATTTCAATTATTAAACTGTTCTTAACCCACAGGGTTTTACCTTTTTTTCCAGTTCTCTTCCCCATCCCACTGGAGAGTGGAGGGGAGTGAGCAAGTGGCTTTGTGGTACTTTGTTTGATGGCTGTGGTTAAACCCCCACACCATCTGAGTTAGAAATGAAAAGCAGAGCTATCAGAGGAGAGGGAGACACCAGTCTGCATTGATACGTTCTGCTGGCTGCAGAGCAGGGTGAGTGCAGGACTAGCAGCTGCCACAGATGGTTTGGCCATAGAATCATAGAATGGCTTGGGTTGGAACGGACCTTGAAGATCTAGGTCCAAGCTGCCTGCTATACTGGTTTGTGTAATGGCTGAGGGTCATGCTCATTTCTGTGCAGGATGTTACCCCTAGGCAAGACAAGGGTCTTGTAAGATGAATATCCTGCTATAGTTGCCTTCCCCTCTCACGGGCGTGCTGTGTTGGCAGGGAGAGACAGACAAACCTTTAGGCAGGGCTTTAAGGTGATACTTCTGAAAGTACCTCGAGGCTGTGGCAGTACTCACCTCACTGAAGGTCAATTAGAAGTCAGTGAGGTTTGGGCTTATAAATCCTTCCAGGGCTTTTCTTCCAAGTTACCATCATTACTTGAAAATCTAATCTGTTCGCTATGCCTACATTGCACCATCCATCTGAGGATCTCTAATCAAAGGTGGAAATATCTATAAATCTGTAATACCTTATGAATTCTCTGTATTGACTTGAGTTTTGGGATGTTTTCTGTATAAGTATATTGATTCAGGTTAATGGGAAAAATAACCCAGTCAGTAATAAAAGCTGATGGCAAATAACTTTTCCAGGTTTGGGCAGGTGGCAGGCAGTGCAAGGATGGAAGGATGCTGCGGGCAAAGGCCAGCAAGTTGGTGTGAGTGGCTTGTGTGGCCAGTGGCCACCTCATTGTGGTGAGAGACAGTGCAAGGAGACTTGCTGAAGGGAGAGCAGCATCTCCTTGGGAGCTAGTGAACAAGTCAGCTTAGCTAGGCTACCGTTGGTGACACCAGATACACTTGCCTGCGCTTCTTTATCTGGCTGTTAAGTAGCAACTTGGGTTTAAAGGGGTGGTTCTTACCACTGCCATAAGCCTCTGCCAGAAGTCCAGCAGAGTCCTTGCTGTTTGTTAGATAAACAGGGGTCATACTCCGGGTGCTGCTCCTCAGGAATAGCTGCAGGATTGCACCTGGGATAGAGCGATGCCTCACACCCGAGCAAGGTGCAGTTGGAACAGCAGAGGTATCACGAACTGCAGCACGTTCACCTATATCCCATGCTGATGGAGGAAATCCCATCCAGCAGCTGGTATACGTCTGTACCGTTTTGCCTGAAGCTATTCTGGCAAATAGACTGCAGGGAAAAATATTAGTGATCTGCAGGAAAAGCCTGGCTGCCTGACATGGATGTAACGTTAGGCTTAGCCGCAAGACCGGGAGCGGTAGAATTTGTAACCTGAGTATGTTTGTTCTGGTCAAGCTCCCTGGGATATTAACTCACATTGTTCTAACGCAGTCTCTTGTCCTTGTGGTTTATAAAGCACGAGAGCTTTTTTTTCCTGTTAATTTCCTGAAGCACAGTGTATTGCTTTCTTGTTTTAAATAAAGCTCCTGCTCTATTTTTGAATAACATAATGAGTGAAAAATGACTTTATCCATCCTGGTGGCAGGACAGCAATTTGTTACGCTGCCAGCTGGAGGACCTGGATCAGAAACAGATTTGGGTTCCCAGGCTGCGTGCCAGGGGAGCCGAGACATATTTTAGAGGTGATGTACTTGGACTCTAGGAGGAGATTGTTGACTGAACTGAGCTGCTTTCAAAAACATCCTGCCAGCTGAGCTGCAAAACACTGCTGGGCTTTGCCTCAAAATGGACAGGTCTCCTGCCCCACGCTGTGCCCGGTGCTTAGGAGCTGCTTCCGGGAGCTGGAAGTGCCGGTGAAGAATTCAGGATACTCTGAGTGGAAATTAAGTTCTTGCATGTATGTTCACCCTTATTTATCAGTTATTATTGCATCAATCCAAGCACAAGGAGGTCATGAATAACAATGTTGTTGCAGGGAGTTTGCCCTTTTCACATGGAGCTGACACTTGAGTAGGAAATGATGCAAGGCCATTGCTTCCCATATCACCACCTTGGACTTGACCTAGCCCTAGCCACTCTTTGAAAGCATCCTCTCTCCGTCCCTTCCACATAGTCCTCCCCACCGCACTCCATGATTCTTCCTCATTCTCCCAGAGCATTTCCACCTTGGCCATGCTCCTACTGTCCTAGGCAGGTGCCATGTGTGAGCTGGAGGCTGCAGTGTGCACTGGAGCACCTCTGAGAAGTTTGGTAACTAACTCTGACGCTGGAGCTTTTTTAAAGGATTGAACCTACATAGGGCCTGACCTGTTACAGCTTGTGTCTGTGTGAGACAGCATCTTCCAGCTGCTGGATAAAGATATCATCAGCTGGAATGATCTGCTTCCACATTTTGTATGGACATATTAAGTGCTTGGAAAAACTCCAGGTACTTGAAGTGAGCCTATAAAGGGAAAACTACACAGTGAGACTACAAGGGAAAGTATGTTGTTAGAACACAGTTTTCTCCTGTCTGGGTAGACACAATATTGATAATTATGAGTGTGTGATTAGATGGTCACTGATAGGTATGTTAGTTATGTTTTATTGTTTATGTATATGTGGAGTTCCTTCAAAGAATAAAATACAGAATTAAGTGTATTAGTAGCATTGTCTGAGCAGTAGAAAATCAAGAGAATCTGCGTAGACGTGAGTCATATGTCCTAGATTTACAATAATGATTATAATACAAGAAATAGAGGTTTCAAGTGAAGCTATCAGGTGGCAGTTTTAAAGGAAGGGAAGAACTTTTTTCACACAGTCCATAGTTAAAACATGGAACTTCTTACTAGAGGCTGCTGTTGATGCTGAAGCTTATATGAGCCTTGTAAAAGGTGATAGAAGAAAAAGTATCTTTGGGTTTACAGCATACTACAGCATCTGCCTGCATGTTTAGCTGAAGCTTTTAAGTAGCAGGTCTCTGGAATATACAGGAGGAGGATGCAGAGTGTCACTGCATTTGCCCTGCTCTTCTTTAGGATGTGGCTGGAACCAGTATGTGGTCAAGAGGAGCTTTGGTCTGACCGGCTTCTTCAACTCTTAACAGTAATGGTTCAAGGGACTTATGTGACAGGGGCATAAAGGGTGAAATAAGGTAGAGAATTGGATGCTGATTTACTTAGCACTGGCTAAGTAAATGCAAGTGTGCAGTCAAATAGTGCACAAGAGCCACAGTGCACCGGGGTACCTGAGAGCAGCTTCAGCCTACCTCCCTAAGGACTCTGCAGGCACCAGTATCACACTTCCCACTCATTTGCGTTATTTCATCTGCCTGACCTATGAAAGAAGAAACTCTGCTCAAGTGGAACCCATTAACCTCATTAAGGACCCTTTTTTGCTACCTGACAACTAAAATCTCCGTCTTGAAGAGACTTGAGCACATACTTGTCATGGCGTGCATGCCACACACACCTCCCTGCACACATGTGCTTGCTCACTCAAGGAGATCAGCTGCTTGACTGGGGCTGTTCTGGAAGTCCAGAGGGTTTTGTAGATGCCAAGTCAGCATGTACAGGTGTGTTAGGACACCCATCAACAAAATCCAGTACAAGTGCACCATCCTTCTCCAAATCCAGTGGTCTGCACCTAAGTGGCCAAATTTACCTTACTGTCCTCTTGTTTCGCTGTTGTCTCTTGAACTTGCCTGTTAAGCCCTTTGAAGCAGACAGTTGCTCTTCATTTGCTTGTTCGGTACCCTGCGCCACAAGATCTTGACCCAAAGCTAGGGAGCACATGCCAGGATTACTTTTCCAGAGCAGCTCGTGTGCCAGGGACCACTCCTCGCGCTGGATTAGCGGGGAAACTCCAGACAGACAGTGTCTTTAGGTCCAGTTGCAGTCCTGTGCTTCATGCATGAGTGCAGCATATCTCTGGCTTCCTAAATCTGATGGCTGTGTATGAGACTCCAGAGTCAAGCTGTGTACTAAGAGTGTGCAAGACCAGTGCTGCAGCAGAAGAGCAAGTAATAAGTTACTGATGGCAGTGCTTGTTCCAGCCCATTTGTTTTGCCTTCTCCTCTATTACAGAAGTTGTGACAACAGACAGAAGTAAGTGAAAGGGTGATACATGTATTCTCTGGCCTCATCTGGCCAGTGTGTATGGTCTTTCTCACTCTGCAAAGCTGCGCTTTCCCACTGACTGCCCTGTAATCACTGAAGCATATAAATGTTAGCTTGCTTTGGATTGGGACCTGCGAATGGTAGTGGATGGCCAGTGAGTCAATTTCATATATAAGGAGCTGTGCATCGTGCAATTCAGAGGGGCACAACTTTCACTTTGAGTTGAATGTGTAAGTTTTTTGCTTTGTGAACATGTGAATTTGCTGATTTCTAGTAAGAAATATCTACACTTTGTTGTAACAGTATGGTCAAAGCATAGAGGAGCCCAACCTTCCTGACAGATGGGCACACGCTGTAGTCTTAGAGAGCCATGAGACTGTGTGGTTTGGAGAGCCGAGAGAAGAGAGGAGCTGCAGGAGCAGTTTTCCAGTAAGAGATAACAGCTGTACATAGCTGAGTTCGCCCTGGTACCCAACGCGTACCGATCCCCTGATCCAGCTGCCTTCACCTCAGGGACATCAGTGGCCCTGGAGTGTTGGTGGTGATTACCCCTTTGGCTGGAGCTGGCTTTGTGCCCTACCTACGGCATGGGACTCCCACATGAATTTGCTGAGACCAGCGTCTCAGGATCCCCCCAGGTGACCTCTTAGGTCAAAGCCATCCAGGGCACCAGTGCAAGAGTAGTGGCATTGACCCATTGACCAGTCAGGAGATGCATTGGCAGTTGTAGCCAAGTGCTGGCTTTGTTGCACACAGTTCAGAGCTGTACTGTCAGTTTGTTTGCTCATCCTTCCCCAGATTCGGCATTCCTCTGATTTTGTAGCCAACTGTAGGTTGTTTTTATTTGGATCAAATCATGCCTTGGGGCAAGGCTGACATCACTGCTGGGCCTCATTAGGGAAATGAGGAGCAGGGCGTGGGGAGCCTGCTGCTGGGAGCACCTCTCTTTCCCATCACTGAACTGGGAGGTGAACTCCCCTTGCCAGGCAGGTTAGTGGGGTCCAGCATGTGATGGGGTTTCAAAGCAGCCCTTTGCCAACACCCTTTAGCTATACGAGGCTCAGGAATCTTATGAGGTGGAGAGCTTTTGTCCTGGTTTTGGACGGGATAGAGTTGATTTTCTTCCTAGGAGCTGGTGCAGTGCTGTGTTTTGGCTTTAGTCTGAGAATAATGTTGATAACACACCAATGTTTTAGTTGTTGCTAAGTAGTGCTTACCCTAAGTCAAGGACTTTTTAGTTTCCCATGCTTTGCCAGTGAGGTGGTGCAGAAGAATCTGGGAGGGAGCAGAGGCAGGACAGCTGACCCAAACTAGCCAAAAGGGAATTTCATACCACAGCACATCATGATCAGTATATAAACTGCGGGGAGTTGGCTGGAAGGAGCTGATACTGGTTGGGGACATGCTGGGCATAGGTCAGCAAGTGGTGAGTAATTGTACTGTGCATCACTTGCCTTTCTTGGGTTTTATTCCTCTGTCTCTTTTTGTTACCTCCTTTTTCATTACTACTACTATTATTATGTCGTTATTATATTTTACTTTTATTTCAATTATTAAATTGTTGTTATCTCAACCCATGGGTTTTACCTTTATACCAGTTCTCCTCCCCATTCCACCAGGGGAGGGATGGAGGTGCGTGAGTGGCTGCTTGGTGCTGAGTTGCTGGCTGGGTTTAAACCACGAGAGCCTGTGATAAGTTAAGACTTGCCTGCTATGTGGTGTAGGCAGTTCTGTTGCTGTCATGTGTTGTCAAGGGGGTTGTTTGGGTTTTTTTAGTCACCATTTTAAAGAGCAGTACTATCACAGCAACAGGGTTCCTGTGTATCTCTAGTAAATGCAGAATCTGGATGTAAAAAAAATGAAGGGTAATCACACGGTTGTCAGTAGATTGTAAAGTTCTCCAAGTAGTGCAGAAGTTCTTACTCTCCTTAGTCACAGCATTTCCAGCTTGGAAGAAGGACAGGGTTTAGCGAAAATTATTTCATTTGTAAACTTCCCTTGCTAGCCCTTTGTTTTCCTTGTGTAGATATCGCTGTGCTGTTGCCGTATGTCTCCGACACTTCACCTTGGTTTATACCTTACACAGGGACTGAACTTTAGCTATGTAATTCCTGGCTTTCCCTTTTATCTAGTTGTTTCTGACCTTTGGAGTTGGGTTGTGTAACCAGAGGTGCAAGTAATAACATTTTTCCACTAGAGATCAGACGCATGTCATATAAGACAGTGTCTTTAGTGCCATTCTGTAGCTGCTAGTTCAACATGCAACGAGTCACTAAATACTGTGAGCCATTAATCTTCCTAAGAAAAGTACTGTTTGAAGAGAGCCAGTGCCTGTTCCAGCCACTCCAGCTGCAACCACCACTGCTTCTGCTGCTAACACTGAAATACAATCTGTCTCTTATTTCATGCTAAAGAGAGTAACAAAAGCATTCCTAGAAATAGGCTGTTTCTAAACATATCAGAAGCTTGTTTGGTCCAGCACCTAAAAAAATGCAAGTGTGTTTTCAAAGTCTTCTGGTTTCATTTGGCGCAAATCACAGATGTTCACAGGAGTATGGACTGCTTCTCATTAAACATGCACGTGCCCTTGTCTTCTTCTTTAGACCTGGCTTGCATTTTGAGGTCAGACTTTAATTTCTGAAGAATGTAATTCAGAGCTATTTATAGCGCTTCGTGATTACCTGCAACTACTAATGAAAAAGACTTGGCAACTGAGAAGTAAATACATAGCAGCTGCAGCTGCTTTAACTCTGCTGGAGGTAGTAAAAAAGAAAGCCTAAACATCCGAGTAAATTTAACAAGGGGGCAGACGCAAGCAAAGTGTCCGTTTGACTGCAAGATGTTTTACAGGCAGAAGCCAACACAGGAGGCTCCAGATCCCTGTATTTAAAGTTTACTTTGCTGTTTGTCTTGAGTGGGGTCAGTGTTGTAGTGAATAATTTATAGTCAGCATGAATGAGCTCATTAGTCACCTTTTCAGAGCTTAAATGAGTTCTGTGGTTGTCATTACATGGGCCTTGTGCTCAGCGGCTGGTCAGGAGGACGGCTGGTCAGGAGGACGGCCGTCAGCTGGCTGGCTTGTGGCAAGACAGCCCATCTCCTTCCAGCCTTGGCTGACCTTTGTCTTCTACTGAAACCCTGACTCTGCCACCCGGTGCTGGCCCAGTAACCTGCAGGGGTTTCTCCACTGATAGGTTGGGGTGGTTTTGGTTATATGTGATGTTTGTTTGGTAATGTGTTGTTTTTGTGTTGTACTTCTTTTATCAATTATGGAAAAACTACTGAAGATGATGTGACAAGGGATGAGGAATAAGTAAAACCTTCTACTGCGTACAAGCAACAGAAGTGACTTGTGTTTTCAAACGTCCTTCAGAATTTTGTTATAGCCATAGCATCTTTTTGTCCTTGAGATGCCTGTGGAAGTGCTAAGCTGTGCTGGAACTAGCTGAACCTTAGAAGGAGACATAACTATCAGTGTTTACAGGACTGCAGATTTAAACAAACAAGCAAACAAAAAATTCCAAGATTATTTTGTATTGCTTTGGCTGCTGAGGCCCACTCTGTCCTTGAGGCATCCTTGTGAGAGCCCTAGAGAATGAGAAATCTGCTTGTGAAAAAGACCTGTGAGGTGTTGCCAGCACCGTTCCTCCCAGATCACTGCAGCAGTTAGCTGAAGTTACCTGTTGCCAAAAAGACTGGAGCAGTGCCAGAAGACCCAACATAAATCATGCCCCAGTGGAGAAGTCAGCCCATAATTGTAATGAACTTCTGTCACCACAGAGAGGCCAAAAGCTGTTTGCAGGGAAACCCACCTCGCAGTGAATGTGGCATTGGGGGGTGGTTCTCTAGCCATAGCTGGCAAAAGAAATTGCTGCTGGGGTGTGGGTAATCTAGTTGTGCTTTTTTCTGTGCCAGCTTTTCTCATTCCTTCCCAAATCTTGCTTACCTGCTCTGCCTGGTGGCTGCTCTCTGGTTCAGCCACAGAGTGCAGTTTATCTGTGGTTGCGGAGGGGAGCACAGAACAGCCAGCAGCTTCGTGCAGAATCTACTGACTTCTTAGTCCTTCCACTGCAATCTTTCATTGCTTTCCATTCCTTGACCCTGGATGTGTTTGGTAGGCCCATATATAGTACTGAAAACACACCAAGGGTAGAAGTCTGCTGAATCATATTAAGACACTTTGCTTTTTTCCAAAACCTTCATCCTCTCAGCATCCCTTTGCAGACACAACTGTAGGTCAGATGTGCTTGTCCATTATTGCGTCACCTCATACAACCTCTTGTAGCTCTTGCTGCGTTGCTGCGGTTTGGGAATCTGGACCTGCATCTCACAGGATTTCCTCCGGGAACAGTGTTCAAGAAACTTACAGGAAGAGTGGTGCTGTGTGGTGAATAAAGGAAAGTACCCTGGAATATCCTGTGCTACAAAGAGCTTGAGATCAAGCTGGGACTCGGTACAGTTGTGGCTGGGAAATCCACCTGATGCAGGCAAGTGGTCAGGGGCAAAAACTGTCTACTAGCTTACAGCACCTACTGACAGCAAGCTGCCCTTAGTTGTCAGTTTCAAAGATCCCCGGCTGATGAGATGTGAACACAAACTTCGCTACCTGTGGGTTCCTGGTGCAACTTAATTTTGCAAGCAGAGATACACAAATAGAAGGCAAACTTCTGAAGTCCTTGAGGAAATGAACAGCTTGTATGCAGGAAAGCTCAGGCAGGACTCAGGATATATTGTCCAAAAACTCAGTTTGGCAATACATTTTGGGACTAGAAATAACTTGGTTCTCCATTACAGTTTTCCCCAGAACTTGTGATCTTCTATGCAGTGTTGGCTGCTGCTTCTCATCCACTTTGCTTTCGAGAACAAAAATACAGTTGATTTCTGGTTCTGCTGATTATTTGTAAGTTGGACTTCAGCTGCCAAATGGTGAACACTTACATTGAGATAACTCCAGGCCACATTTTGCTGCTTTACACCTGTACAACAGATAGCAGAGTCCAGGCACCAAACCCCAAAAAGAGTTTTCTTTTTTCAGCACTGCAGCAGTACCAGAAATACTGGCTCGTGTTGCAATTAATGCACCAGCTGTGTTAGGTTAGGTGTGATTTCAGCCTAATATAGCCGTTATAGCAGAAGACTCCAATAAAAATATGTTTATGGCAGCAACATTTTGCTTCCCGCTGGCTGGGCTACTAAAATAAGAGGCACTGGCAGAAGCATCCAGTGTAAGTTAGGTTTGTGCTTGTTGTGCTCTTATGTTGCTGTAATTACACTGGGAAGGCATCTCTTACATGGACTCGATTTAACAAATATATGTAGGACAAACTAGCATGCATGATACTCCTCTCCCACTGTACTCATGTACAGAAACACACTTGCTGATTGCTTGTCAACTGTATGTAATTTTAGCGCTAAGTATGCTCATTTGCTTAGAAGCTGCGTTACTACAATAACATTGTACATGTGCATACATTATTTTACATAGGAACTATTTCATAAGTCTGGATTCTATTGTAAGAAATTTATTATATTTTAGGCTGTGAAACAGAACTGCTATAGATACTTGTGTTTGCGTGCACTTCAGACACAGCTTCATATAGATGCTCCTTTTCTCACCCATTCAGTTCTGTTTCTGTTGGGTTTCGCCAGCTGGGGCAAATGAGAACCTGAAGAATAATTAAATGAAAGGTTGGGAAAATGCTCTGTAAATCTGATTCCATGGTCTCAAATGAATAAGCAGAAGATAGATCTCCTGTCAGTAAGCTGGAGTAAGCTGGGACTTCACTATGTGTGCAGCTTATATCTTTAGCTAGTGTTTGGGGTGGGAGAGGAAAGGCAAGTGCACGCTTGTAAAAGACATGGGGCAGAAAGGCAGGGTACAACTGCGGGCCAGGAGCTGCCCTTTTGCCCGCAGCGAGGCACTGTCTGTCAGCGGGTTAGGTCTGTTAACTTCTGTGTGAGGCATCAACTCTGGCTGTTCGGAGGGAAATTCAGATACAGCTGTTTCTCTGCCCCAAAAGTGGGCATAGTGCAAACAACAAAACCAAGCTGGTCTGTCATGGTTAAAAATAAAGAAGTGTTGGTACTGCAGGCTCTGCATGAGGGATTGGTGAAGAACACTGTGAACAGGAGTTGTGAAAGAGGAAACGAGCAAACACATATTGTATTCATGATGTAGTTTTTAATAGTGCCTGAAGGTATTCAGCGTGCTTCTGCTCTGTACAAGATTAAATCTGTTGCCTCAGAGAAAAGAGAAGTTTAGAAATGGCAAGACTGATGGGGGATACCAGTCATTCTGCATGGGGGAAGAATGGGAACAAAATGAGATTGCCAGTATGAGCTGTTAAGGGCCTAAGATGTGTCCCACTATGAGGGTCTGATCACTGATTACTGCGGGCAGCAGTCCTGTCCACTTCAGTCTTTGAAAGGTACCCTACACATCAAGAGCCTTTCAGAACTGGGAGGTTTTTGTGTACAGCTGCATGTCAAATTGTAAGTCCTAATGAGCACGCTTAGTTGGCAAACCTGCAGCACACTTCAGGGAAGAAATCTGACTCTGATGTAGAGAATAAACATTGATGAGGATGACAGTCAATGAGGACATTATAACTGGAGATCAGGTTAGGAATGGGGGCTTAAAGGGGAGGATAAGAAGTGCAGGTCTGTTGAAAGGTGAGACTGGTGAGGTCAGAGTATAGAAAGTAGAAATATTTAGCAAGATCATGTGGCATGGTCGTAATACTAGCAAAGGAAGATGTTCTCAGCAGAGATGGAGATGGAGGGGGGAAGATGAGCTTTGGAGGGTTGATAAAGAGCCCATGACCTTTGCTGGCTTGATGGCTTGTGGGATGTTATCAGGGATTCCAATCTAGAGGAGGATAAGAGATAAAGGAGTATAGGGAGATGGCTGGAAATCCTCATTAAATAAGATACTGCAACATCTGCAGTTGGTATTCTGAAATCTGAGTGGAAAGATTAGACTGTTGCATATTAGCCCACAAGGCTAAAGTGCAGCTCTGCACTGTTGGTACTCCTAATCAGCCTTCAGTACAGCAAATACTTTGGTCTTGATGTACAAACAGTTTTCATCTGTCAGTGTTGCAAATCTTTTGCTAAGTGAGTTATTCCTGTCTTAGAAATGGGAAAATCAACACCTTAAGGAATTTGGTGACTTGCTGTTGTGGTTTAACCCCAGCCGGCAGCTAAGCGACACACAGCCACTTACTCACTGCCCCTGTGTGGATGGAGAAGAGAACTGGAAAAGTAAAAGTGATAAAACTCGTGGGCTGAGGTAAAAGACAAAACGGTGCAATTCCAAATGCTAACCCCCTCTTTCTTCCTCTTCCTCCAGCTTTATATGCTAAGCATGACATCCTGTGGAGTACCCCTTTGGATAGTTGGGGTCAGCTGTCCCAGCTGTGTCCCCTTTAAGTTCTTGTGCACCCCCAGCCTGCTCGCTGGCAGGGGGGTGTAAGAGGCAGAAAAGGCCTTGA
>JANHGB010040235.1:3807-35478 GCA_026283785.1 Coracopsis vasa | reverse complement strand
GTGTCAGCTCCTGGCAGTCCTCGCTCCCGCCCCGTTCGCAGACGCCGGTGTCCGGTACAAGGGGCTCGGCGAGGCAGCCCCGTCACCCCCGGCGTCCGTGAGGACTGGAGAGGGAAAAAGAGAAAAGGGATGGTATGATACGGCCCTTTGGGAGGATGCTGGCAAATAAGCAAATTAAACAGAAAGAGAGCAGCATGTTGTCATAGCAACAGTGCAATTAAATTACTTTACTGTCAGCCATCATAATTTTCCTGTTTAGAAGCTCCTGGGACGTAACTTCCATTTGGAGTCAAAGTTGAGTGTGTGGCGTAGGTAGGCGATGCCAGTGCCCCCGGACACCAGCGATACTGGTGTTTACCTTCTGGCTGTGCTGGATGCTGTTTTGAAAGCTAGGAAGTGGGACCTACGTAAGTTTGGCCTCCCGGTGTTTATATCTGCCTCGGTATTTTTTCCTCTTCCAGATACTTGTGTAAAACCACACGTTTGCTGAGCTTGTTGGGTGATGGTGTGTGTTAACCGGCTTCTGTGCATGAAAGTTCTGTATGTTTCTTTTTAGTAATGGCTGCTTTGGTGTAAAGTGCTTACAGAAAGACCTGAGGAACTTTAATTTTACATTTTTACCCTTTTGTAACAGCTAAAGCTCCATCATTTCTCCTTCCCAGAATGGATGTCCTTCTCTTTCTTTCCTGTACATTGATGTTCATTCTGTTGTTACCTGTAGTTTTTTTTCCCCTTCGTTTGCAGTATTGACTGTGTGACCACATGACTTGAGGGAACTGCTGAGGGTATGGTTTTGGTACAGGGAATCATTTTCCTCTTGTTCAACATTTGTGCAGGAAGCTTCGTCGTTTTCAAATCCGTTATTAACTCTCCTCAGTTTTATTTCACTGCTGTTCACATTTCCAGACCTAAATCCCGGCAGTTTTACTGTAAGGAGAAGCTAGGAGAGTCTGTGTCTTGCTTCTGAGGTGGAATTGTTTGGCTCCTGTCTGCTTCTCTTGAGCTGTGCAGGTGCTCGATTTCACCCAGCTTCAGAAGGGCTCAAGTCCTCCCGAATGTTACTGAGTGCAGATGTCCTCCTGGGGCCTGCCAGTGCAGTACCCTCTACAGCTCGTCTGCCTCTCCCGTGCCGCTGATGGGCATCCCAGCAGTCTTTCTGCCTCTGTTTTCTGCCACGTTTGAAATACAGCTCAGCTGATGTAAAAATCTCCTCTGTTTACATACATTTTTAAAGTGCTCTGTTCCTCTGGCGCTTGTTTCCCCGTGTCTTGGCCCTGGTCCCAAGACTTCCATGTACTGCTTTCCCTCCTCCCTTCTCCTATCCCAGCTGGTTTTGAAGTTCTGCTGTCATTTCTGACTTTTTTTGGAGCTGTAGTCAGATTGGATGCTTGTCTGCATCAGCCTTTAGCCAGAGTGACTTTAAACACGGTGCTGTTGTATTGTCCTCAAAAGTGGAACAGCTGAATTTAATCTAAAGCAACTGGGCTCAAACCCCTCTTATTTTTTATTTAATATTTTTCTTTCTAGTTCACGTGCTTTTTGAAGTGGTACAACAGGAATGTTCAATGATTTGATGTACACATTCATCATTAAAGGGATTTGCTGTGTGGGGCTTCATGTACCTGAAGAACTGAGGTGTATTGGGGTTCATTCCACTGATTGAAATTTCTTCCCTTGTCCTGGCTTCAGCTTACTTCACTCCACAGTTGTGGATGAGTGTTTAGTGAGTCTGTCATTTTTAATACAGATGGCAAAAGGCCAAGTGGCCAGTTAGGGAAAAGCTGACAAAATGTTATGCAGTATCTTTTTATGAGCTAACTTTTCTCTCTGTTTCTTTCTCCGTTTCCTTTGGATTCACTCTCCCAGGAGTTGCTGTCTAAATGGGTCCAGTCATGCCCCCCAGTAAGAAGCCAGAGGGCTCAGGAATTAGTGTTCCCAGCGGATTGAGCCAACGTTACCAAGATAGTGATTTATCCAAGGCACTTCACGATGACGAAGACCTAGATTTCTCTTTGCCTGCCATCAGATTAGATAAAGGGGCCATGGAAGATGAAGAACTAACTAATTTGAACTGGTTACACGAGAGCAAGAACTTGCTGAAAAGCTTTGGGGACTCAGTGTTAAGGAGCGTTAGCCCCGTTCAGGACATTGGTGATGACACGCCGCCATCTCCTGCCCACTCTGACATGCCCTATGATGCCAAGCAGAACCCCAACTGCAAACCTCCTTACTCCTTTAGCTGCCTCATATTTATGGCCATTGAGGACTCGCCAACCAAAAGACTGCCCGTAAAGGATATATACAACTGGATCTTGGAACACTTTCCATATTTTGCAAACGCACCCACTGGATGGAAAAATTCTGTGAGACATAATCTGTCCTTGAATAAGTGTTTTAAGAAAGTGGACAAAGACAGAAGTCAGGTAAGTTTGGAACTATGGAAACCGATCTGGCTCTGAAAATATTGACCTGCTAATCCCAGAACGTGTCTGTAACAGTGAAATGCAGAATATGCAACACTGTCCCTGGTAACGTAGTTCATGAAATTCAGAGAGCCAACATTTCTTTAGTATGGCTCATTCTGTTTTTATTAAATTCATTGTCTAGACATCTGTAAGAAAGTACTAGGGGTTTGTGTGTGTTTTTTCTTTCCCCCCCAGCTGGTGTCTTCATGCATAGTGGTTAAATATTGGTTTTAGTTATCATGCTGTGGTAATGGTTTCCAGCTATACTAGATGAATGTAATCATGTTATAAATAGGCTGCTTGCTGTTCTTGGCTTATACAAATGTATAGTGAAAGGGTATGCCTTATGTAAGAGTCCATTGCTTTTTTACCTGGTCTGTGCTGTAATCTGAAAAAACTTCTCTTTCTCTTAAACAGACAGAAGTAGTTCTGAATTTTGGTTCCGTTTCAGACAGGCTTTAGAGAAACTCTTCAGAGAGAGGAGACTGGTCTGGCGTCAGAGACGAAACTTACCATTCACAGGAATTTCAGTCATTCTCTTCCTGGGCTCTTGTAGCTTCTGTGACTGGTGCAGCGGCAGAAGCCTGTGGTGCACGTTTCTGATTTTGGGTCTCTGTTGTCATTGCCTGGTTTCATTGCTGAATCCTCAGCAGCATCTGCAGGAAGAGGCTGTGAGGAGGGAATGGGGAAGCCAGCCGGGCAGGGGAGGCAGCCCTTTGCAAAGCCTTCTGCTGCGTCAGTCTGCCTGGGAGCAGATATCAGGTTCTGAAGGGGACCGTCTCAAGAAGTAGTGCTGTGGATGAATCTTTGGCAAAGTATGAGTATACTGATAAAAATATCAGCTTGCAGATTAATTTCACAGGCCTTCTCACAGGTTAGTGAAATAAATAGGTGGTAAAATCACATCACTGACTGTTTGTCTCTGAAATTGGCTGACAGTCAGAAAGTGGACACTCTCTTCTGGTAGAAACAATAGATGCACTCAGCTTTTGTATTTCAGTGAAGTAAATGCCAGGACTGTCTTGTAGCTGGTAACCCTGAAAGTAGACTTCTGTTGGTGGTGCTGTTCTCCCTATTTTGTGTGTAATTTAACTTTAAATGCTGTGGAGTAGGAGCTCAAGTAACTCTAGAGCAAGAGTCATACATTACCCAAAAGTATCAACTTTTCATTTTAGATTTCTTAACTGTCTTTTCTCTGGAGCTTTCCTTTTTTTAATTGATCGACATTTTTATTCCCCCAACTCCCCCT
Source organism: Coracopsis vasa (assembly GCA_026283785.1). Lineage (NCBI taxonomy): Eukaryota > Metazoa > Chordata > Aves > Psittaciformes > Psittacidae > Coracopsis > Coracopsis vasa. The sequence goes on along the minus strand of JANHGB010040235.1, from coordinate 31,764 downwards.
TTTTTTTCGAAATTATTGCCTAGAACCCACATATTGCTGACCGTGCTCTGTGTATTGGTATTTTTATCAATTAGTTGCTGTGAAAGATTGTGTATGGGATTTAAAAAAAACCAAGAACAAGTTCTTGAACTGGATCTTGTCTTGTGTAAACCAGAACCTTAATTCTTGCTTGGAAGTGAGACTATAATAACAGGTAACATGCCAGACTGCTAGGATCCAGTCCCAGACCATAAGAAACCTTCACACAATACATTTAAGAAACCCACAAAACGTTGTAACTGGCAAGGCATGTGTTTAGCGTTGCCATTTGTGTTCTGTTCTGTCTCTCTTCCTCTGTTTACAAGTTGACTGTTTAGATTACAGCTTCCTTCCTATGAGGAACTTGTCTTCATGTCTATCTGTCAAATATCCGGCAGTCTGCTGAGCTCGCATGAACAATACCACGATGCGCTGCTTCTCTGCAGGGAAGTTGCAGAGCACAATGCATGAGTAGTCACCTGCATCTCGAATCTGTGATTAGAGCCATGGTTACATAGCTAGACAGCAAGGTGTGGTGGAAGGCCTTGGCTGTGTGAATAACGAGGTGGGGTTTTACTCGTTCCTTGAAAATCCCAGGTTATGAGAAAGAATTTCTTCCACCTCCTGGATATGCTAATAACTGCAGGTAGCCAGCATTACGGTGAATGAGATGCGAATCTCAGCCATACAACGCACCAAGGCAGGTCATTTAAATCTCCTGCTGGGTTTTTCTCATGTCCTGGCCAGGGGATGTGGCAGACATAGTCCTGAGTGCAGAACTGGCGCTTGGTCAGGGTTGCTGAATCAGGTGCTTGACAGCTAATTGTGGACTTGGAAAGCAGTAAATGTCAACTGCTGGCTTTGAAAATACCTTCGTGTGTGTGCACACGCACACTTGGGGTTGATTCGAGTACCTTGCAGCAAGCATCTCTGCTGTTCAGAAGGGGGGTGTCCATCTGAAGGGTTCTCTGGTTTTAGGCTGGGGCTTGGGGCAGGAGAGCAGCGAACTCTTCTTTTTGAGGAATCGCTTCTTGCTGCTTCTGCCCCTTTGCAGCCAGATTCCACGAATTGCAGGTTTGGAGTCTGCCTGCCTTACTGTTTTTATGTGGGGGAAAAAAAAGCATTTAGCAAATGGCACGTTACAAAATGCTAACAAGACAGGCTCTGAAACATGTACAGCACGGGGGGAAGGAGTTAATCAGTGCTGGGAATTGCAGGCATTTGCCGGTTGATGTGCGTTGACACATTGTGAAAAGCTAGAAGCTTTTCCTCCCTAACTTTTGCTTTCCAGTGTTTGTTTGTGTAGCCTTTCGGTAATCGTTTTTCTAAAAAAAGTTCTGCTGAACACTTAATTCTTTTTTGAATTCCCTCTGCATAGTAGTTTTCTCAATCTTGGGTTCCACTAATTTATATTCATGGGGCTAAATATGTGTTTAATAGCGTGCAGCTTTTTCTGCTTGCATATGAATGCTTGCATTTCCTGGAGAGAAATCCCTGTAACAGAGAGGGGAGAAAGAAAAGGGAGATTTACAGGGGCTGCATCACTTCAGTTTTTTACTTGCCCCGTGCTGGTGCTTTTAGGTCTGATGTGGACTGCTTGGAAAAGACATTCTCCTCCTCGAATATGTTTACGCACTGCTGCTATTCCACTTCAGCTGCAATGCCATCAGGTTTACCTGGCAAGCCGACAGAGTGACTATTCATGTAACTTTGCGATGAGGCTGATCTCCTGGATGGAGACGGAGGGCCGGGCTGGAGAAGGGAAAATGCTGAGCCCTTGATTGTACAAACCTCTTTGCATTGAGCTCAGCAGTTTAATAATAGTTGGCCAGAGTATGAAGTATCGCATGATGGGGAGTAGATGAGGAGTTCCCTGGCTTTGTTTATACAGCCAGACCTGTGAATTCAGTCGTTCACATTAATCCTATTGTGAATGTACAGATCTAAATGTCCTCTAGTGTGTTTCCCATTTAGTATGGCCCGTTAGCCCATGACTTCCCTGACTTCCCTGCCATCTGGTCCTTGGCTGTAGAGAAGAATTTTTCTTGTATATGTGTCTCCAATAGCAACGAGTTTGCAGTTGATATGGAAAGTAAGCAGTTGCCCTAGCAACGGAGTTACTGATGTGGCAGCTTCTCTGCTTGCAGGGAAAGGGCTAAGCTAGTTCAGACCCATTATGTAGGTTTGCTGTAATTATAGCTGCGCCCACTAGTGCTGCTCTAGCTAAGGGTCTGTTGAAATATTTTGTTATAAGCCCTGTTCTTTTCCCCCTGTTGAAGGTTCGTTTTATTCCTGTAGGGATTCCTGAGTTGAGCAAAGGCTGGTAGGATTGTATTTTCAGGGCATGTGATATATCTCTGCCTTTTATGAATGCAAACTTTCTTGATCGTTATTATCAAAGGAGTGGATTAGGGGAAAGGCTGTTTGACGTTGCTGGCTTCTCTGTAATTTTTTTGTCTCAGTGAAGAGCCCACTGTTACAGGAGCTGGGCTGGGGGTCTCGTCCCATGCTCCTTTCTGCTGTTCTGCCGTCTTTCCCCCATCTGTGCTTCTTCAGGCATCCATCCTATCAAGAAGGTTCCTCTTTGTGTCTGCTCTGCGTTGTCTGAGATAGGCAAATGCACACATGCTCCTGGCTGTGTGCATGCTGAAGCAATTCAAGTCTCTTAAACGTTTGTTTGGCACTCGTACTGAGGGACGTCTTAATAAAAATGTAATGAGGGTAAGGGATATGTTTATGGGGACAGGAGAAGAAAATTCCCCTAGCTTGATGTGGAAGTTATTCTTAGAAGTACATGGTCCATAACTAGGTCATGGAGATCCAGCCAGGCTCCTCCTCCGTCTGGAGCAGGCTCTGAGATCTAAGGTGTCCTGAGTGGTCCTTGGGCTCTGCAAGAATCGATATCCGACTTGTCCTCATCTACTGCACTGCCTCACCTAAGGACTATGCCAGGGCACCTGATGAGAGCTGTGAGGGACCCTTTGGGCGCAGGAGACTTTTCAGGACTCCCTCCTGCCAAGATCTTTCCTTTGCTGTGATAATGTCCAGCCTTCCGACAGGTAAACCCTGCATACCTGCAGAAATACAAGTGCTAGCTGGAGTGAGAGGAGAAGGAGCCCGCTTGTTTTCCCTTAGAATCTGCTAATCTGATCTGCATGAACACAAAGGCGAGGGATCAAGGATCCTGTTCTCCCTCTTTAACATTATTGTTCAAGAAGATCTGTGAAAGCATGGTGGCACTCTGGGGATAGAAATGATCTCCTCCACTTTTAATACTGTTATCACCTAGACTGACCCAAATAACACCAGCATCAGAATTTCACCACGTTCATAACATTTGGTGGAGCTAAAGTGGAAAAAAAAGCCAGCAGCAAAACAACCTGAGATTCATGTTAAAGACTTCAGATAATGTTGACTCCATTAATAAAATAATGTCCTAAATAAGTGGTCCAGCTGTTAATTTCCCAAATTGTTAATAGGAGATGTTGCCATTTTAAGCTGGAATTCGTCTAGTTTAAATCCATTTTTTTAATACTCCAGTCTGTCGTACTAAAAAGCTGTCTAGTATCAGAAATGTTCTCCTCAAATTGGTACATAGAGAAATGAGGGTCATCTTATTCCAGAGCAATCATAAAAGTTTCTAGAACTGTACTGTAACATGTAGCTTCCAGATACCAGACAATTGATAGAGAGCTTTTCTTCAACACTTTCAGTTTTGTTTTTGAAGTGCAAACCCCAGAAATGACACAGAATATTAAAGAACAGATTTCCTAAAGCTGTATGTGAAAATAGCGTGCTTCTGTTTCACTGGCTTTCAGCTGGTTGACTTTACATCAGAGCTTACTCTTTGCCGTGGAGTCTGCCTATATTAACTGGTTTAGAGCTGTGCAAAACATAATCAGTTTTTTTTCAAGTAATGAAAAGCTGGCAATATCCGGGGAGTCCTCTGGACCTTTTATCTAAGGTATTTACGTTATCTTGCTCTTGGTTAAGATAGCCCATAGGCAGGCACCCTGCTGGGTAACTGGGGTGTTGGTTGCACATTGACAGGCTGTTGACCTACCCAAGGGGATTGGCTGCTTAGGTTAAATAAATTGGAGTAACTGGCCATGTCTGTGCTCCTAACCCAGAGCAAGAGCATATGAAGTGTATTTAGCTGCAGTGAAGGAGCCCAGACAAGAAAGCAGGAGCGAGCCCTTGGGCTTGGGGAGTGGTGGGGTTGATGAGTCCTTTTTTCAGCCATGGTTGCACCTCCCTTGTTCCTGGCTGTTTGCTTCAACACCTTCCTGGCACATGAACTTCTGCGTTTCTGTGACAAACCCATGGATCTGGTCAGGGATCTGATCTGGCTGGACTTTTATCTTTCCCTCTTTCTGATTCTTGAGTTGCCTTTCAGCTCAATTCCCTGATCCAGGTCTCAGTGTAGTCCAACAAACAGTTGTGCCGACACAATGTAAGAAGTAAAGATGATGGGGAGGGTGAGGAATTGCTAAGGAGGCAAGCCATTACTCACAGAAGAAAAGCCTGATAGAGACTGGTAGCTGTAGGAAGAGTTGGTGTGTGACTGCTTGATGGGGTAATGGATGTGGGCTCCACCACAAGGCAAAGGCTAGGATGAAGTAAGTTTAAATACAATGGGAGGCTTTCTTTTGCTGGAGACTTTTCTTTTGGTTTTCTTCTAGGAGCAGGGCTGTGCTATTTGTTGTGCAAGTGGCCTGTGTTAGTGGCTTTTCATAGTGTTTTACATCTGATTTAAAGTGATTAAAATCTGGGCTGCCACCATCAGGCATGGTCCCTGCTTAACCTAGCTGCCTGTTTCCTTTGCTGTGGAACTGAACTGATCTGGGGCTGTATTGTGGCCCATCTTGAGCTCATACTGACACATGTGTCACCGTGCCACAAGCAGACCGAAAACTGTGCTTGGGTTATTTTTCAGTGGTCTGATTTGATTGGACTCATTTTTAGCTCTCTGCTTAGATCATGGTCACTGTGGTCAGAGGAGCACCAGTGTCAGCACAGGCTGTGGGCTCAGCTCTGTTTAATGTGGCATGAAACCATCCCTGCAGCTTTCTGCCAGCTCAGAGCTGACCTGGCATCTGGAGAACATGGGGAAGGGGTGGGAGATGCTTCTACGTCTGAGAGCACAGGCTGCGCTTAAATCACTGGGAGTGCTTGTACATTCAGTCAGATACATGCTTGGTGTGGTATTGGGCCCATACATGGGTGAAATGGTCCTAAGAAAACTACACAGGGATGTGGTTTTGTGTGATGTTTTCTCTTTATCTCAAGGTTGGTTTCTGTTGCCCAAAGGTCTTAATATTGGCAGTAGAGGTGGCTCTGGATGGAGCTGTGCTGTGAATCCTCTGAAAAGCTATCATGGAAGAGGAAAGGCTGTCCATAAAATCAGTTGTCAGGCTTTTCTGTGCTGCTGTCCTTATGTCCTCATCACCACTCAAGTTTCTTCCTAATTGTCAGAGAGCTGCTGTTGTCGGTGCCAGCAAAGGAAGCACAGATCCTGGGACTGTGATCTGCTTTGAGTGCAGGAGGCCTTGATGATAGGGTTGGAGTACACAGGAGTGCTTCATGTGTCCATTAGTGAGCACTGGCCTGTGGGGGATCCTGTGGCGGTAGGCAAGACATGCCTCTGAGCACCAGGCGTACAATGGCAACTGTGCTACCTCCACTTGTGGCTGAACATCAGAGATAAACCGGGCTTGCTCATCTGGCCCAGTGTGTGTTCTTCTGTCTCACACTTCAGTTCTTCAACAAAACATCAAAGCATCCATTTTAATTATGAGATACGTGTCCCTTAGACTTTCTCCTTCCTTTCCTAAAAAGGAAGTGAAGTGTTTTGCGCTGGCTGAAAGAGCACAGCAAATTGTGCTGCCTGGCTTCTTTTCCTGGGTGAGGACCTCGTGAAAAGGTGTTTAAAGGACTTGATCATAATTGAGCAGTTGAAAATACTCTTCAGGCAGCCTGAAGTAGCCTTGGAGTTGCTGGAGAAGCTGCCTTCCCTTGCTCTGGTTTCAGGCAGTTGCCGCATTCCACTCGCTGACCCAGGCAGCTGAAGCCTTGGCTCATTCCTGTGGCAGCTCTATGTTTCCGGTAGCATCATTCATACTGGCCTGGTGGGGTGTGAGGAGCAATCTCCAGGCTGCTCATACCTGTTTGTTCTGCGTTGTTTTCAGCTAATTGCTGTATCTTCATCATAAATCCAGTTGAACCACCTGAATGATCCAGGGTAACACAAGCTGGAATCCTTGTGAAAAAGGGACCCGGTGTGACTCTTATTTTTAATTTAGTTGATATGTGTGTACTGGTCAGTGGTGGCTTAGCACATAGAAATAATCAACTTATTTTCAAGACTGGGATGACCTAGGTGAGGTCGTGGTACAAGCGCTGCATGTAGCAATAACAAAGCAATACGTTATGATGCAGTTAGTCTTGTGAACATGTATTTGCTTAAAAAATCCCCACATGGCTGCTTCTGATTAAGTTTTGCACAGTAAGCATCTAGGGAAAGACTGTGATGTATGCTTATATGTATTTTTTAAGCTAATAAAGATTTCTATCTTTAAGTATTTGCTTTTATCTTTTGATTAATGATCTGGTATTTTGACCCAGTATAAGTTAAGTCTCCTGTCTTCTAGGTAAGGGAAGATACTGAAGAAAGTTTAAAGTTTGCTTTGATGAGATGTGTATGAGTCTTGCTGGTTTTCTGGTACTTTTGATTTAAGTCAGTTTAAGAAGAGTGAGGTTTTGCTTTTCAGTAGTAGAACTGGCTTGTTATGATTCGGTATTTAAGTTTTGGTCTCAAGGAAAGAAACCGTTTAGTTTTGCTTCCTAGCATGTGTCATTTGATCTAAGTCCTGCTTAGTTTCAGTCCCACTCCTAACCGTTCCCCACATGCTCCAGTACCTCAGAGCTGGCCAAAAGCAGGGTACCTGCTCAGCTCCAGAGCTGGGAACTATTAACATGTGGACTGGGTGAGAGGGGAGATGCCAGCGCTGATGGTATGGCAGTGTGTAAGTGGCAAACAGCAGAGAAACAGGCAGTTCATTCAGGTACGCTTATGAGTCCTTGACACTTGTGCTGTTTAAAGGTAAAATGGATCCTGTACGTCTGCTTGAATACTTGTATCAGTCTTTTATCTTAGTTTTTCTGACTTACTTGGGCGTGTGTTTCCTCTGGTTTGGAAGAATTCAGGTGCAGAAGTAGTACCCTACGTTTTCTTTAATTGTGGAAAAAGCCCGGCTCTTCTGAAGGAGCAGAGGTGGTGTTGCTGTTGGTCAGTAGCCCTGTAGATAGCAACTGGGACACTTGCCATTCAGCAGAGTCTGGCTGGCCTGGGACTAACTGGCCTTGTGCATGAGAGCAAGGAGCACCTTCCTCACCTGTGCTGCTTTTAATGAGAGCTTCCCGAAGTGTTTCCCCTTTGAGCATAATCGGTGTCCAGGACTGAAGTTCACAGCGATTCTCACCCTTATTTATCCAAGAGAGTGCAGAATGCCTCGGCTCTGCCATGCTGTCGTGTCCGTGATCCATCTTAGCCTGCCTTCAGATCTTAACTGCTCATGTGGCTGGAGCTGTTGAGAATCCTGGTGAGATACTACACCTATGCCATGCTTATCATTGCTGCGGTGTCTGGTCATTTAGTGCATATTGTCGCAATGGCAGTAAAACTGTGGTTCTCTTTTGTGGAGGATAAGCACATTTATTGGATGCTGACAAGATTTACCTGCTTGTTAGCAACTCAGCTGATCTCTAGAAAGTCCTGAATTTCTTGTAGCTGTAACTGGTGTCAGACTCATCGGTGACAGAAGTCATGCAAGATAAGCAACAGTAGGGAGGAAGAACAGGAGTGATCTTCTTACTTTGACATAGGTTTTTTTGCTTCCTGAATTCTTGGTAGGTCACTATTGGCCTTTCTCAGCCTGGAACATTACTTGTTTTCTTCTGTTACCCAGCAGTTTGGACTCCTGGCTCCTGAGGGGCTGCTTTTGACTTACTCTTGGGTAAACAACAACAGAATGGGGACTGAGGGCTGTGAAAAGTAGCCGTTGTAGCCATAAATGATGCTTCTGGATCTCACTCAGTTATCCATAATAGTGATTTTGGAGACAGTACATCTTAATTTGTTAGTTATGTTCTTCAAATTCCCTTCTGGGTGTTACGGAAGCTTTGTCCTACGAACTGGTGTAAGGATTTGTGGTAGGACTCACTCCAGGGATCTTAAATGTGAGTGGTTTTTCCTTTGCTGCAGTAGAAAAGAAACCAAATTGCTGCCCTTAGCCAGTGACTTAAGATACCAAAACACTATCTACAGCATGCTGAATTGCTATATTTCATTGCAGCAGTGAATGGTAGCAATTTACCACTAGCTGAGTACTCTCAGGATTTTGAAACGCTGGTGTAACTTGCTGAAAGATGACTGTTGGTAAGCAGAGGAATGAATGGGCTTCTGTATGGGGAAGTCTCAATGGCATGGAAAAGTGTCTATGGCAGTGCATGGAGCAGAAACTTATTGATGGGATTTTGCATAAGAGAATCTAGTTGAATGCTGAATTCGCACTCATTTAAGCTATGAGCAGAAAATTAGGCTCTGCTCCAGAGCTGTATTTATGAGATCCCATGGCTGCCTACTGTGGGAGAGTGCTCACTGAGATGAAGCTACTATTGTAAATGTTTTTCTGAGTTTACAGTTGAAAACAAAAATGCCTACAGTGCATCTTGTAGGGGCTGTGAGGTTAATGCAAGACTAGGGTTAGGTAACCTCCAGCTTTTATTTACATATTTTTCACCTCCTTTCCTCACTCTTTAGGGTGGAGAGTGGGAGCACACCTCTCCTTGGGTTATGTGTAAAAATAGGGAGATCCTTCATGAAATGCTCTGGTTTTAGATTAGAGGAAGAGGGGTAAACATCACTGTTAAGTGATACAGAACATAACAAACTTAGGAGTTTATTATGTTGGGGAGAAATAGCTAGTTCTTGCATGGTTCATCCTTAGGAATAAAGTCCCGTTGCCGTTCAGGAAAAGCTGTATTTTGAAGATTCTCCTCCGTACCACTGCCTTGCTGTCTGTGTGCAGCCTTCTCCAGCCCCAGAATAGCACAGAAGCACTGCATTTCTAGAGCTCCTCACTGCTCTGGGGAGCACTTCGAAGCCTTTTGGAGAGGAGTGTTTGACAGCTTTAAGAACTGCATGCTGCTGGCTGAGACGGAGCTACAATTACACGTAGAGAGAAAATGGTACAGAGCTCCTGGGTCAAAAGGTATTTAGTTCTGCAGGAAACCCCTTCAGAGATTGTATTTATTTATAAATGTAACTGGAAATAATGATATGATTCTTACTTAATTCTACCCTTCCTGAAGTACTTCAGGACTAGAGAGCTGTGCATGAACAGTGTAAGTATTTTGTTGGATTGCATAGCTAAGGTAGGAAGAAACACATGGTGTGTGCAGGAAACGCAGGTTTTCAGTCTAGTTGGGAGAGTTGGATGTTGGAGGGGCAGGATGTGGACGAGATGGCTGGGAATCGGACAACTGCTGGCGCTGTTAGTGTTGCATGGTTTGTTTTGAAGCAGCCAGATGAACTTGTCCAGAATGGTGGGGGTTTTTTCCCCCCTGTTTTGGCAATTAACGTAATGCATTTATTGTTACATAATTACCCAGTTGCACTGATTTATTTGGGTTTTCTCTTTCTTACTCTCCTTCTTTAGAGATGAAGGTTTCCTCCCTCAATGTTGAGGGTTAAATATGCAAACCTTGATGTTGCAGAAGAGCTTAGATTTGTGTTTTACTATTTTATAGCAAGTTCGTATAGTTTCGAGACTCTTGGCTGCATGGCAGAGAAAGAGGAAAGAAGCTGTCACAGAGACAAATTGCACAGAAGGCTCTGTATGGTGCTAGCTCCCAGCTATTGAGACAAATGGGATTTTATTGCTCAGGCTGTACCTCCTTTTCTGCTTAAATGAATTTATTTTTGTATCTATCTGTATACGTGTATGTGTATACACAAATACATTTTATATATAAAAAATGTTACATAGTCATATAGGCTTTTAGATCATCCAAATGCTTTTAAGGTAAACTGGAAGCAAAAAGCAGTATGGATTTGGGTTGTCACACAGAGGTTTCTGTTTACTTGTATCTCTGCTTTAGGAAAACGCGATGCTGCCATAGTGGTGCATCTCTGCAAAATTTCCTTGGGACAAATGTGTTCTGTTGCCACAAATGCTTACCAGTTTAGCTTTACCAGAACTGTTTAGACTACAGTTCACTCTAAATTAAGAGCTTAACTAACCTGAACCATCTCTCTTGCTTTTTCCAAACCAAACCAGCACTTAAAATTTAGTGAAACACCTCCGCTTTGACTAGTTTTTTGTCCTTTCAGGTTTGGCTAAAACACCTGTAAGACTTCACTGCCTTTTGAGCAGTGCTGCTTTTGTTTGGAAGAATAAAGTTCCTTGTTCCTGGCTTAGCAGGTCTGCTTTGATGTGTCATTTGCTGTTGGCTTTTAGAGCTGAGGAACTTTGAATTTGGAAAAGCAGAAATGTAATTATGACCCTTTCCATTAGGAGACAAGCTTTCCTGTTATCGTTTGGTTAAAAAATACAGCATTTTCATTTAGAAAGCTTTGATTTTAATTTGTGGCATTGAAATGAAAGGAAAGATCTCGCTTTCTCTTCCTGTTTTTCTGCTGACTAGGAAAAAAATGGGAAAATGTCCTCCCCCCAGCTAAAATGCTTGTGTTATTTTAGTTTCAAAGTAAACAGGCTTATGATCTAACCACTTTTGCTAATTACCATCTGCTTCTTCACCAGCACTCGAGTCCCACTCACCCTCCAGTGTCTAGTATGCCAAAAATGTGTTTGGCTGGGCTTGAGCTGACGGGATGAGAGTCCGTGTCTTAATTATGGTAGAATTATCCACTTGTGTGCCACATCAACTTCAATTTATTTCCCTTGCAATTTATAAAATAGGGTTCACAAACTTGTTGCTGAATTTGCACTCTGAGCCTTTAATTTTTAGGCATTCATTAAAAAGGGGGGGAATTTGCTTCATCAGTATTAAACTCTTGTTTTTTTCCTGTTTTGACTATCTATCCATTCCTGTTGTTTGGCTTCAGGTTAAACAATAAAACCGTTCAAGAGCTGGTCTAAATAGCTTTTTAATCCATGCCACATGTAGCCCCAGCGTTCTTGCACTCTATACAGTGACATGCTTTTGTTTGGAAAGGGAGGCAGTTCTGTAATTGCCCAAATAAATTCTCTGTGTTTGTGTCGCATGGCTTTTAAGTTAAACGAAGTAATGCTAGCATCTACAAGTGTGTGTGTGTAGTATTACGAATGGATATGATAAAGATTAGTGGTGCCTATATAGAGATTTGGGCCTTGGAAGTTTTGAAATTGGTTTTAAAAATCATGTCAAATAGAGAGTGTGCACCTTATTTTAGAGCCTTTAAGATCTTTTTCAGGCTCTTCTACAGAAGTGAAGACAGCTAGAAATGCTTTTGTTTGGTCCCCATATCCTGTCCCGTCCCCATGATTTTGCACCATCCCATGACTTTCTGATGGAGACATCTAGAATCCCAACATGCTGAAAATGCTGTGAAGTGGCATTATTAAAGCCAGATTCTGGGTGTTGCGCTAAGTTGTAATCTATCAAGTTCCTTTCAAACTCTTGGTGGTGGTGTGTTTAGTATTGCCTCAGAGAGTCTTTTGCAACAAAAACAGAGCAACAGGGATCATCAGTCAGTGTAGTGCAGATGTCAGCATCTGTGGTCACTTGGCACAAGTATGAAGAGAAGAAGGACCCTTTGGAGGGTGCCAGCCACTGGCTGCTGCTTTTACACTGGTATATCTGGCTGCCTTTTGTGGGACAAACGGTAGTGGTAGCACCGACATGCTCAAGGGCTGGTTACTGTTTTACAGCAGGACTTGGTTCATCCTGCAGCTTTGAAAGGTAAGATTCCTGGTGTCAAAGTTTTTCATTATCAGTTAGGATCAATGAAATCAATTAGAAGGTGCTCCTTCCTTTTTGCTCAGCCTTCAGTTAGGGCCTTCAGCAGTTTGGACATCACTTTCTAGGTATATGTTTTTCATAAAGGAGTTTGTATGTTATTTTTGGTTGCTTTTCACATTCAGATATTCATTTATGATTGCTATTTTTGTAATTTTTTCCTCCTCTTACTTCTTTCTTTCTTTACTTCCATCATTTAGAAATGGAACCGTTCATAAATGCCTGTCTGAGGAATGTGTGGCATGGGCAAGTGCTTTAAATCGTCATTGCACCGTGCAGAAGGTGCATTTGCATTTCGTAAGAGAAAAAAGTTGTGATCCTTTTTTGAAGCAAGGTTTTTATTTGTAAGCCATCTGCTATTTTTGGTGTGTCAAACATGAAGGCTTCCTGTGTGAAACTGATAGAGAAAAGATCACAGGAGACCAGGAGCAGTGACTCAGGTCACAGCAGGCCTGTTTGCATGACACCTGTGTCATCAAAATAGCCTTGCTTTGGCATCCTTAAATGAGATTTTCTTTTCCTTTAGATGGTAGATCTGTTCAAAGGCATATTTGATCATGAATAATTTGGAGGAAAACAATTTTCCATCCTTCTGAGAATATCATACATCATCTCGTCCTCGTTAGTTCTGAACTCTTCACAGCATCAACATCTGATGTTGGGCAAGTTGTCAATTTTCATTACTGGAGTCTGCTCAGAAATTGTTTCTCCCTGTTTCCTTCCACTTCAGGCATGTTAAATTAGATAAATTCATACACTGATGTTTAATCACTGAGCGCTAATCACCCTCGTGCAATATTGATCAGCAGCCTCTTCATCATATATGATGATCAGAAAGAGTAACAGCTTGCTAGTGAACACCGAGGACTGGGAGGGTGAGGACTGTGAGTTAGCCCAGTGTAGAAGCTGATACAGCTTTTCGAGTTTCCAGAGGTTTCTAGATGTGTTGTCCTCTGTTTTTCCCCTCCCCCTGCTCCAATCTCAGTGGTTTTTTTCATTCTCAAGTTCAAGCCAAGCAGTGGACAGTGTGTCTTTTGACAAGTACCCCAGTTCCTCTTTCTCGCAAGAAGCCTGTCATTCCTCCTCCTCCTCCTCCTCCTTCTCCCAGCACACTCAAAGCTCATGCCGGCTTCCCCTGCAGCCCTGTTTCATGGGGGCTGCCTGTGAACACCGCACTTGAGAACGACTGCGTGCGAGGTAATTGAGTTAAAAAGAAGAACCGGGGAAAACCCAAGTAGGCAGGGCTGCAGTGTGTGGGTTGAAAGCTTGTTTTTTTTCTCCCCTTCCTCCCACTCTTTCCCTGCTGGGTAAAAGACCTGGTCTGTGCCTGAACTTGCTATTTTGAATAACCTCTTCTCTGCACACAGTGCCTTGATGCTCACATCCTGTTTGCTACCAGCTTAGCTGAAAGAGCGCCCTGAGGAGTGACGTTTCTGTTTCTGTCGGGTTTGTTTCGGTGGGTTTGCAGGCTGACCCTGCTGCTGCCTCCACCATGGGCCTTTCGAGTCTCTTCTATGAATTTGAGGAAACCCTCTTTTCCTTTGTTTTTTTTGTATGAAATAGCAAAATCACTGTGAGGCTTGGAATCACATCTGGAAAAATAAGGTAGACTTTAAACAGAGGAAGAATCTGTATCGGGTCAGGATCCTTAAGTATTCAGAATTTGATTAATGCTCTGCTAATGCAGAACTAGTCTGCCCAGGAAATAACATGAATAAACCTGTGAATCCTACTTTTGCCAAGCTGTAGGTTTTGATCAGGAGCTTGCTAGCTTCCTTGGAATAACCCTAGATTTAAATATTCATTTTTTTGCTTTAAATCCATGCACACCAGTGAATCTACATCTTATTTCTCTAATGTAATCACTTTGCCATGTTTAATAAACTGTCTGCACACTTTCAAATCTGTTTTACTGGTGGAGGTGCTCCGGGAGGCTGAAATGCAGTATTAATTATCCACTCTAAAATACACTTGATTGAGTGGCTCATGCTGCAGAAGTTCCTCATGCCAAGCTTTTTGTTGCATCTGCTGCTTTTAGCATTTTAAGAGTTGTGACCCATGTAGCCCTGCTTGTAAAAATACCGCACCTAAAAAAACCAAGGCAACAAAACCACTGTAATTGTCAAATCTATTGTTGAGGTGGTGCATGGAGAAAAATAGTAAAGGGAGTTTTCTTACAGTTGTAATGAATCTTTCTGTGAGTAAAACTTTGAAGGCTAAGCAAGTCCATTTTCTTACTGTCTTTACAAGCTGCGCTTCTACAGCAGATTTAAAGTAAAAATGGGAGGAAGTGCAAACACATCTGAATTAATTGCTCCCACAATGAGAGATTCCTGTATTGTTCCTTTTAACTTACTCCACCTTCAGGATGACTTGGATCAGGCCTGGTGATTTTGCTTGCTTTTGCTCCTTGGCACTGCATCCTTCTGCTGAGAAGGACAATTTCTGACCTGCTTCTCCCTCCTTGACGTTCGTGGTAGGATGCTCATCCCTGGGCTGGCGCGGGCTCCCCAGCTGTGGCTGGTGCCATACACCTGCAGGTAGGGCAAGGGATTGTGCTTGCATGGCCAAAGTTACAGCTAGGAGCAGGACACGGTGCTTTTTAGCGACCTGTGGCATGGTAGTCAGTGGAGGCAGGCAGGCGGCTTAGCAGCCCACTCCTCCTCTCTGCCCAGGTGTGTAATTCCCTTGCATTCTTGAGATCAGAGTCTTCCCACGCTGAAAGTCTTTGATGCAGTTGAGGTGTGTTTCTTCCTCTCCCAGGAAGGCTTTTATGGCTGGCTTTTCAGAAGATGCAGGAAGAGGCTGGTGCTGAAGGTGATGGTGCTCTTCCTCCACAGCCAGGCTGGCGGGGGCTCGCTGCTCCCTATCTGTCCGTGTGTAGGTCTCAGTGGTGTGCTCTCGGGTGGGATTTCCTCTTGTTCTGTGTTACAAAAAAAGCAAGACCTCAGATCCAGCCAGGTGAGGAAGGCTGTCTCACTCAGGCACTGCTGTTTCAGTCCCACCAGGGTGCCCTGTGTCTAAGAGGGAGCATGCTTGCTGGGTTTTGACCTCCCCACAGGAGGCTGGTTTGCTCCTGGAGCTAAACTGGCCTTGCCCTGGTTCACCTTCATTGCAAAGCCATTGAACAGTCTTAGCAATTTAGGAGGCATTTCCCTAGAGCCGTGTGACACTACATGGCATTTGGGAGGAAGGAAGGTTGGTGTGCTCTTGCTCTGCATGCAAAGGTACTGAGTTGTGGTCAAGTCCCAGGCTTTTTAGAGTCCATGAGGTTTGGGCTTGTGGCTTTTTGGCTGTGACTTGCACTGTGTGAATGAGGTGAAGGCTTCAAATGCAGTCAAGAAGTTGCTTCATTTTGGAGGATGTTTGGAGCAAGGAAGGTGTTTGGTTTTGCTTTTTGGGGTTTCGTTCAGCCATGAGAAAGAGGAGTGGTAGTAAAAAAGAAGTGTCTCTGAACTCAGTGTAGAAATTGGACACAAGCAGAGTAAAGTATGTGTATGTAAGTGGCAGAAGTAATTTGTGTGTTGATAGATGTGTGGTAACGCTGAGGTCTCTGTTGCAGAAGGGCGGTTTTCCTTCAACATGTGCCTGCTGCAGGGGACAGGGATCTGCTGAGGTTGCCAAGCAGGGCTGTTTCCCTAAAAAGCCCAGGGACACTTGGAAACCCCACACCCAGGCAGCTTCTCAAACCGTTTACCTGAGTGCCTGGTTTTCCCCTCAGTTCATCGTGTGAACTAATATTAAATACTAAGCAAGGAAAAACCCTACATTAAATAAACAGTTACAGGGGAAATGGTGCAAATCCATTACTGTTTGTCAGGTTTTCCTTATTTCTATTTTTATTTGTCACTGCTAATGGATTTAGTGCGACCTCCTCCCTTCCTCCAGTCCTTGATAGCTGTTAGCCCCTTCCCCTGGAAATTCACTCACTGGCTTATTTCATCATTAATACACTAGGAGGCAAAAAGTGACCTGCGAACCTTTAGTACAGATATAAGTGTTGAACAACTCTTTTAATGTCTATTGTGTGAAGGGTTGTGTTTTAAAATTGTCACTAGATTTCCATACACGACATAACTGTGTGTTTCTAAGAAAAGGCAATTTGTGTCTTTTCTAGTTGTATAATGTAGATAACATGAAGAGTATCAGATGACCAGTGGGTATTTAAATGAGTGCCCCTCTGACATGAAATTAGCATACCTTGCTAAATGGGCTATGGTTTGGAGAGTCAGGGATTTTTTTCTATTGCCTTTGACTTTATAGGTGACCTTAAGCACTTCTTTTTTTATTCTTTTGTTTCTGTGTATCCTCAATTTTCTTTTCAATAGAGTAGGGGTAATTACACCTTCCATGTATACACAAGAATTCTATAGGCTGAAACAGCATTATTAATGCCACTTGCTATCTAATCTCCCTCAAGTATGTCTTGTGACAGCCGGTAAGGCTGACAGACTTGTCTTCTGGGCTCTCCTGCCTTCCCAGCCCAGTCTCCCTGTGTCTGTTTGATCTTGCGCTTTGTTCTTCCCTAGCAGTGTCACAGCCTGTGTTCTTCAGTGCCCAGACTTCACCTAGCCTGGGGAGGCTTTGGGGAACGTCTGGTGTTGCTAGGCGCTAGCATGAAACAACATAGTACTACTTTATAGAGGAGCCAGGTATTGTTTAAGGGCAGTTAACGACACTGCTTTCTTCAGTTGCTTGCAGGATTTCCATATAGCAGTCTAATAGCTTTATAGGGTAGTGTGCATATAAACTCAATGAGGAGATATTTAACAGGCTGAGTATGACTCTTGGGTGACATAATGCAACACCTCCTGAACCTGTTGGAGGAATCGTTTAATGATGAGAGCAGTGGGAAGATACTGTGGTGTAGCTTATCCACTGCTGGCTGTAGGCAGTACTATTATGAGCTTACCTGTACTAATGGGCATACAGGTGCTGGTGTGCTGGAGGAGCTAGAGGAGCAGCAGTGGACCAGCTGTGTCCATGGTGTTACCTGGCAATGAGTCACTGTGATTGGAGTAACAACAGAGGATCACTCCTGACCTGGTGCTGAAGTGCCCCTTGTGGGATGAGAAGCCTGGACACTGGGGACATGCCTTGGGTTGCTGGGTGCCCAGGTCAAGCATTAGAAGACGTTTCTGACTTCTCTGTACTCAAGAGGGGGATTGCTGAGGTAAAAAAATGGCTGGAAAGCCTGTGAAGGCCTTCATTTGTATAAAACCTGAACGCAGTCGCTCGGGTGCTGTCTCACAGCCATTGCTGTGAGCTGTTGCTTACAGTTCCTTGTCCTACTTGTGGCAGGTAGGGAAGGACCTATGCCTACCTATGTATGGGTCACTCTTCAGATGTCTGTGTGGGGGCCAGACTCCCAGGCACTGCTGACGGGAGCAGGGCCCTTCATTCTGATAGCACATACAAGCCCAAACGTACAAAGAAAACCTCTAATATGTCTTGTGCTGGTGAGACTTGAGCTCGTTTAACGTTGGAAGACCACTGCACAGTGGTAGCACTTTCTTGTGTTGCAGGATCTTGCGTTGCATCTTGCCTGTGAAGTAGGGTTGATTTTGTTGTTTTGGATTCTTTTTTGACTGTGGAATACCACAGCCTTTCCTTTTCTCCAGCTGTTGCTTCCCAGCTCTGGTCTAGCCTCATTAATCCTGTAGCATTGTTTATTTGCATGCTTGGCTTCCTGTTTGAGTTGGGGTTTTTGTTTTATTTCATTTCAAGGATAAGTAGTCCTTTTCCACTATAATCATACTTCTCATTCTCAGTGAAGTTACTTACCCTGTTTTGGAAGGACACCAGGGGCCTGGAGGTGCTCAATGCCCCTGTGCCATTTGGGGCAGAATCAAGCTGCTTTCCCAAAGGCAAACTAGAATTTTAAAAGGTTGGTGGCTGTGTTGGTGTCTGGGGTAGCTCATTGAGCAAGTGAGCTAAATTATCAAGAGATGAGCATGAAAGCAGTGACTTGGACCTGTGTGTTTTGAACTAATGGATGTTTTTACTTGGAGCAAAATAAGATTTAAAAAGCCCCAACTTCTTGTTTTCTTTAGAAGAGCTGGTGATTTCTTGATGCAGCCGGTTTACTTGGGTTGAACACTGTACTCCAGCAAGCCTTCCCATCAGACCTTTAATTTCATTCATTAAATGAGCATATATTTATGGTTATGTAATTATGTTTTAGCTAGTCAGAGCTCTTTTTCAGCTTTGTGCTTCGGCTGTGACTGCTAGTTTACTGAAAAAAGACTTGAAAACATGCAGGAGAAGTGGGTGTGAGGGTTTTGTTACACTGCATGCAAATGATACTTTAATTTTCTCCTTGTGTCAAGTTGTCACATAACACTACCAACTTTTCTTGGAAGAGCACGGGAAGTTCCTCACTCTTTTGAGTTCATAGGTAAAAGGGGGATTTTATGTGAGGGTTTCTGATAATTAAATGCTTTGCCATGCAGTTGTTACTGTCATTAAAATGGCTGTTAAGATCGATAGTACAGTTCTTTAAAACAGGCTGTATACAATTTCACTGGTCTGTGCTACAAATGTTGGAAGAGAACGAAGAAAATCTACTCTCAAACTTCATGAATAGTTATTTGTAATTTTTATGTGAGATTACAGTGGATCTAAGGAATGTGTTTTATAATAATAGCAATCCTTGGCAGTGGCTTTGTTTTTCTTTCTTTAAGAATTCCTTAGCAGTTGTATTTTCTTTTTTAAACCAGCTGACCTCAAATGGTTTAAATGCTCTGTTTGTGTCTTTCTGCAAATTACTTCATTTGTTTAAAAAGAGAGCCTCATCTGCAAGGTACATAGCTGTTAAAGAGGATAAAGTTTTACTATTATCTGTGACCACTCATAAAAACTGTTTAAAAGTGTAGAACCCATGTAGGCTAGCAAAGCAAGCAAGATGATGTCTGTCTTGATAACTTGAAATACCGATGAGTAAAGATAACAGAGTTTTAAACAGACCAGTGGACCAGCTTTGGCATCTTAATTTTGAATCTTCCTGAGCATTTGCCAGATAAATAGTTTAAAATTTGTTACATAGTACCTTTCCCCAGTTTTGGTACTAGTATGCTCATTCTGCCTCATGTAAATGAAGTTGAATTCATGTAAATTAAATGTATTCTGAGTTGGTCCTATTTTAGCAGTGACGCCCTTCATTTAGAGGAGCATGATACTAATGTGAGGGATAGGTAGCTGAACTGCGAAAGTAAGGTGCGCCCTTCTCTGCATCACTCTCTGCAAGTGAATAGCACAAAGCTGGCCTTTGAGTAGCACTCCTGGTTGCACAAGTTCTCTTTTGATACTGAAAAGCCTCTCTGCCCTCACTGTTGCAGCACTGATTGAGCATGGCATCAGTGGTTGCAGTAGACCTGCATTTTTTAGTCTGGGTGAATTTTGTCATCATAAGCCAAATGTTTCCCACAGTGGCCGCACGATGTTTGCAAATCTTCAAGAGCAGCAGCATATTTGGAGAAGGATGTGTAATCGGTGTTGTATTGTGGGATGGTTTTTAAGTCACTTGGCTGTTGTCTCAGCGTAGTGCAAGGAAGTTATTTAAGCAAGCCGTTCTATCCTGATGGGGATTCTGGAGTGATTATTATGTTCCTCATGGTCATTTTCAGAGCTGAAGGCAGGGTGTCATGAAGCATTTTACTTCCCTTTCTCCTGCTTCTCCATCTCCTCACAAAAATCCCTCACTTTACTAATGAAACAGATTTTTTCATAAGGTGAGAAGCGCAGAATTTGTGTTCAGGAGTTCTTGCTGTTCTCTTGCTGTCCCTGGGAACCGGTCAGAAACCTGCGTTATTCAAGGTTTCCAGAATTGCTCTGTGTTTTGGATGACGGCAGTGTTGGGTGGTGAGGAAAAGACCCTGCTCTTTCTGGGGGTAGACATTTTCATGGTGCCTGTTCTTGTGTGGGTCCTTGCTGCCTGACAGCCCTGGGTGTGCTTTCACCACCCCAGCAGCTTCATGAGCAGTGGCTCCAGGCATGTGGTGTCGGTGAAGAGGAGGCTGATGACTTCATGCTGCCACATGAGATGTGGTGCAGATGTAGAAGCTGGGAAATGTTGTTCTCGCTTTTACCTTACACACAGAAATCTGTTTCTGGTCTGAAACAATTATTTGTTCGGGTTTTGGTGCTGGCTATAGTTACTCAAATGATTATTTTAAATTGTTGTGACATCCTGGATATTTCTATCATCCAGTTATTTTTGGTCCTGTAGAAACACTTCTGTACTCTCGTGGCATACTTGAACATATGATGTTTCCATGGATAAACTTGGTGGTGAATCTGTGTGAAACGTTTGCTTGAAACCTCTTGCAGAGTAACTGGGCAGGATGAGCTCAGGATAAATATTTCTTTAGAGTAAGAACTTCTGATACCCGGTAATCTCTCCACTGTTACTTGCAAAGAGATAATTTTCTGTAACAATAGTCGGTTTCATCCATGAGAGCAAACCCCTAGATCGGTAATGGTGAATACTGCCCCCAGAAGGTTCCTCATCACTGCAGAAGGTGTCCTTAGTGTTATTTGCAGGTACTGTGTTAACAACTGCAACAACTTGCACGGAGCTAGGCAGGGACTGATAAGTCACAGTGGTGTGATTTCAAGATTTGATAGCTTGGGATTCCAGATGCTAGTTGGAATTGCCTTTTTTTCAACTAGTAAGAAATTTCTGCTTTTTGTGTTTGCTTTCAGTTCCTGAAGCATCCCTGTAACAAGCACGACACATTTCTCAGGCAGTATACTACACTCAGTGGTATGCTACACCACTTCAGCCTGAGTAGCTGCCATATGCCTAATTCATACTGCTGACACTTTCGGTTCAGGAGACCCTAGCCGTGGCCAACCATCCTGTCCTGGTCTGGTAGTGGAGAAGAAAAAGTACAGATCTGTTGTTTGAAGTCCTGTGGTCTTTAACTCAGAGAGTTCAGTGTAATGATTCTTAGCTTGCTGGTGTAGCTTGCTGATGCCTGCGCAGAGCTGCTGGGTCGCTCACACCCTTGTGGGTCTCCTGGTTTGGTTCCTCTCCTCTCAGCCTCCGAGCCTACTCCCGTGTCAGTGCCCAGCATCTCAGCGTCTCTGGTAAGAGCCTAGTGCGTGGCTCTCCTGGTCTTGCTCTCGTGGATGTGTTTGTCAGCCCTGCTGCCCAGCTCACCCCATCTCTCCAGTGTACCCCTGCTCTATGTCAGCTACTGGTTTTCCCATTCCTCTTGCAAGCTGCTTTGTGTCCAGAGAGAGTCCTGGTTTCCCTTTGTCAATGTGCTGTTCCAGGAGCTGCATTGAGGTGTCACCACAGCTCTTGCTACAGAAGGGGAGAGCTCATGTTCCCCTTCCTGGATCCCCTCATCTGTCCTCCATTGTCCAGCACCACTGGGTGCTCATCAGACCCTTCATGTGACCCAGCTTTAATGAGTTTAAATAACAAAATTGTACCAGCAAAATAAGTTTTCTTCAAGGAAAATAACTGAGATGGGCTTGTGGAAGAAGGGCCGGGCATATGCAAAGGGGCAGGGAGAACAGTGCAGCAAGGACCTGGGGGGCAGAAGCAGCAGTTCAGACCCCTCCATCCACTACTTCCCTTTTGGGGGATGTTCCCTTAGGGGTCAGTTGCTTTAAAGACCTTCTTAGTGATGCTGCTGCGAGAGGTGTGGGTGCCTAGAGCTGCTCCTGACTGGTTTCAGCGCAGTCCCATGTGGATTCAAAGCGTATGTGTAAGCGGAGCTTCAGAAAGAACAACTAGAAATTGTACTTTCTTCCCTCTGAGCCCTCATGTTCTGTGGTTTCTGTATCTGCTCTCTTCCCAAAGCTTTATTTTGGGCAGACTGTCTGTACGGCAATGAAAAGAACAACCATGGAAAAAAGTTGCATTCCTAACACATTTCAAGTCTGTTCTGAAATAACCAGGGAACAAAATCCCTCAAATAAACATTTTCTGGAATTTTTTATGCAGACAGGGTATGTATTTTTTCCCAGCCATTGATCTTGGAAAGAGCTCAACACACAATTTCTTTAATTGATCTTTGGGCTCAATAAAATGATAGGTGATATGTAAGACCAGGCAGTTAGTTGCAAGGTTTATAATAAGGAGTTTTAGTAGCAGATAATGCTGTTATCCCCAGCTGTAACCACTGAAAGAGCTGACAAGCAGCATTTCTATTCTTTTATCTTCAAATTTCAAACTTTTTTCATTTCTGCTACAAGATCACTGAATGTTTTTATGTGGATTCTAACAGGTTGTGTAAACTAGGATTTTAAAACTTTTGCATGCAGCCCATTGGGAGAAAAAACAGTTGGACGTGGAGTGTATCATGTACGTTTTCATGGCAATGCACTGGTTTTAATTGTTGGGGGGGTATCGGGTTTGTATATTTGAGATGAGAAAGAACAAATGAATTAGTAAGTTGGGATTTAGTACACAATATTCTGATACACAATCTATATATATATTAATAAGTGATAGGAAAAGGCATAGTGATTTCTGAATAGAAAACATAATTGTGATTTTTTTAAAGAGTATTCAGTCATAAACTTATATGGGGTAACGTGTATGTGTTGCTTCCTCTGTCCATCAGTACCTCTGAAATAGCTGTGCACCTGTAGTCTACTCTAGGACAAGGTGAAGGGGATTTATAGTAACACTCCCCTTGTTTTTAATAACCTTAAACATGAATGCAGCAGCAGTAACCTATGATTGGCAGGAGGCAGGAAAGGAAGGGAGGGAGGTGGCATGTTGGAAAGTCTGAAAGCACTCCAGTGCTGCGATGGTCAGGGGGGCTGTTATCCTCTTCAGTCACTTGTTGCCTGGGAGACAAATGTAATCCAGGGATTTCCCCCTCCCCCCACCCCTTCCTTGCTGGTTTTTGATTGGAGCCACTATTGACTTTTGCCTTGGAGGAGGTAGTGAAGCAGCACGCCAAGTGTCATAAGATGGAAATTAATCACTAACTGATGGGTCTGAGTTCCAATGATTTCCTTTCCTGTGATTGCTCTGTATATGGTAATACTAATGACACATCTAAACAGACAGTTAACGAAGCTCTTCACACCTTTGCCAGTCAAGGAGGATTCTTAACTGAATGGCACTTCAGTCTTGTTTTTATTTCTGTTCTCATGTGTGAGTGTGGAAAACCAAAAGTAACGATCTTAGAAAGGGAACTTTGCATGGTTGGAGAGCATTACCTTAAACTGCAGTTGGTTTTGATGCTAAATTATAAGTCAGCTCAGTTGCAGTGAAAATAGGGCAAGTCTGCCTTCCCAGTGTTTCATTTAACAAGGAGTGTTAATTGTTCTCAATACTTTTTGTGTGAGAGAGTTTCTGGTTTTCAGTGAGATGATTTTTGGCTTTTGCAAGAATATGGGCAAGCCAAACAAATTTAGCTTAACAATAATGAAAGGTTTTGTAGTTACTCTTCAGTAGTGACTTCATCTTGCAAGGCCCTCAACTTGAACTAACTCTGATGAGTTTTGGGGAGTAATCTTTTCAAGGTGGATGAAAAGCCTGTCTTGGAAGTAAATGAGAAAAAACCAAACCTTAGGGAGGTTTGGAAACAATAAGCTGTGTTCCAGTAAGTACAAATAAGGTAGATGGTATTTAAGCGTAGTTTTTTTTTAAAGCTTATCCCATGCTGTAAGGAATAAGGAATCCAGCAAAGGTTTTCTCCTGAAAAATGTTCCTAGTTTTGCACATTGCTTGCTTAAAAGGAAATTTTGTGGTGTTCTTGCTGTGGCTCTTGGATGGAGCATGTAAGTGGAATTTAAGAGGTTTGGATTCTATTTTTGACTCTGTCCTTTGCCTGAAAAGTCACTTACTAGGCTTATGTCGAGTCTCTGGCTCATTGTCCCATATTTGAAAGAGCTAAACATAACAACCTCCTTTTTTGCAAGCTGGTTTGAGATGTGTGGCACACAGCTTCTACCACTGACACCAGCAGCAGATCGTTCAGTCATCTGCTGTAGTGCATTGCCAAGATAAAAGCCCAAGGGTCTTGCTTGCTCACGCTCTCTAGCCCCTTGAATCTAGGCTTTTTTGACCATGCAAGGGCACCACTTCAGGTCAAGAACAGGGAGATGTCTCCCCATAGACTCTTCAGTGGCCTTCTGGTAGGGCGCTCTTGGGAAGCAAGGGTTGAGATGGACTTGAGGCTTGCCACCCTGGAGAGGCTTGACCCCATGTTCCTGGTTCCCCCAGAGCAGCGTGGAGAAGGTAATTCCTTCTTCATGCCCTTCAGGAGATGAGCTTGTTTCTGACAGAAAGCGTTTCTAGCTCCTGTGGGTTGTGCCAACCCCTCACCTTTTCTTTAAAGCCAAGTCTGACAGTGCTGTGAACTTGCCAGATGCTCTCACACAGCCATCCAGTGATGCTGGGATAGATTTTCCTCTTTCATTTTTCCATTTTTTGGGGGAAGAATTTACAGCACATTTGCTGTCTGTAAGCTTGGAAAGAGATCCGTAAGCACTTTGCACATTGTGCTGTATATCACATCTTAAAGCAGTCTGTGCAGTAGAGGAGTACTTACAAGTTGGTAGGGCTCCACAAATACGACAAGTTTTTGAAAGGAAACAAGTGTCCAGTTTTGGTCTTCCTTATGGCTCTAGAAAATAGCATCCCGCTTTTGGTGTGTGTTTGTGTGTGTGTGTGTGTGTGTGTGTGTTTGTTCTTCAACACATGAAACTGAAAGCCTTGCTCCACTGATAGAAGTTGGAGTTGGGGATAGTCCTGGGTTGAAAAGTGGCTAGAGGCGGTAGTGCAGCCTCCCCTGCCTGTTCCAGAAAACATCAACATTTACAAAACCCCTATTGTAATGCCTTGAAAGCCTGCCAGTGGAGTTCAGTCAACAGTTAGGATTGGTGTTTGTTGTTATGTGTGCTCGAACAGACCAAGGCTGCTACATCATTTTGTATGGTTTCCTAGTGGAATATGAGGGAAAGTCATTTTTCTGTTTGTTTGAGAACTCAGACAAAACAATTCAAAATATCTGCACCCTGACCTCTGATGGCATTGAAATAAGAACTGAAATTGCGCTGCTTGTAACTGCAGAATGAATACTGGATTTTAGTGTAGTCCTCGCATTACAGATTGACTGCTTGAGTTGCTCTGTGTGTCCAGAAAGGGTAATTACAGTAACTGTTTCAACCGATCACAATTTCACAGCATCCTTGAATGATTTAAAACATGATTATACTGTGGGCTTTTAGGCTGTTGTTGTTGTTGTTTTGAGGTATTTTTTGTCCCTTTAGGGGAGAAAAGATGATTAATTTCCTCTTGTAGTATAATAGCACTGATGTCATGTGGGTTGAAGGATTAAGTCCTTTTATTTTTAAAACAGTTGCTAGGGTGTTTAAACCCCTCCTTTTTAGCCCTGCTTTTTGTTAGTATCAGCAAAAGGAAAAGAAAATCACTTTGAAAAAGAATCTGTTTTTCTTCAAAGTTTCCATCTAATAGTAACTCAGTAACTACAGCTTCTTATTTTTCCAATATGGGGTGATGTGGAAGTTGCCAGGTATTGTTAAATACTTTTAACTAGTAACAGTGGGGGGTGGGGAGAGCAACCAGATATTCATTCTTACTTTTCTCCCTCCCTGAAGTGGGATTTAGACCATACAGTCGCAATACGTTATTAATGGAGCAGTAATCTCTGGTAAGCAAACTGTGTTCCCTTCTGTCAAACAAAAAACCCCAAACCCACTGCTTTTCCTGACAAATACTGCTGAATAAATAAGGCTATGCCAGTAGATCAAATATTTGATTTTTTTTTTAATTCTTTTTTCTTTGCAGAGTATTGGAAAGGGGTCCTTGTGGTGTATAGACCCAGAATATAGACAAAATCTTATTCAGGCTTTGAAAAAGACACCCTATCACCCATATTCGCATGTGTTCAGTACACCTCCCACATCTCAGGCATATCAAAGGTAAGAACTAGATGCATTTTACAACTCTAAATGTTTTCATCCAGTGTTGCGTTATGAAGTGTTGCATTGGGTAAGACATTGAATGTAATTAAGTGATGCAGTTTGGAAATGTGCTGGTGAAGAAATCTGGGGAGCGGTGGCACCAGCCTGGCCTCACTCAGTGTGTGTCTGGGCACCTTAACTGCCCATCCTGTCTCCCTGCATGGCAGCAGTGAGTCTGGATCCGAGCTTGCCACTCTCTTGAGCCACGGAGCCTTTAGCAGGAGAACACCTGTAATTAAAATGCGTACAAGCCGGTGGAGAGCTCTGAAGTGTCCGCTGATCCCCTTGGCTGCAGGTGAAAGCACAGTACCCTTGCTCGGAGGAGATGGGCTCATTTTTCTCCCCAAGCGCGATACGGGGCTGGCGGTGCAACTGCTGGGTTTCCACAAGAGCCTGTGCCTGGGCGGCAAACATTCTCTGTCGCAGGTACTGCTCCCTGGGCAGTGCCAGCCGCGGGTGATCCCAGAGAGGCCTGGGGACAGCAAGGGCTGTTTCTCTGCTTGGCTGCAGTGACACAGGCATGCAGCAGAATCTTTCATTTGCTTTGCATTTGTTTTGATCTGGCTGCGGGTAATGTTAGCGGCGGAAGAGAGTTAATCTACAGCTGCTGCGTGCCAAGCCAGGAGCAAGCAGTGGGTTTTGACACAACCGCTTCTCTCGCTGTGTGAAGAAATTCTCTTCACTTTTTCCCTATGTTGTTGGCTCGGTCACGGCCGCATCAGACAGGTCGGTGATGGGGTGCGCTGTGCGGCACCCCACACATCCGGAGGGGTCTGACTCGGCCGTGGCAGGGATCAGCAGAACCACCTGGACTAAGAAGTGGGGCTCGGGGAGGGAGGAGAATGGGGGTTGATGAGTTTTACCCCGAGCCATGTCATCGCTCGAGTTGAGGCTGAGGAGGAGAGGGGAACGAGGATGGGGCTGGGGCCGTGCGGCTGGCGCGGGAGGGGCTGCCGCCCGCCCGCCCTTGCTGCCCGATGAGCGTGATGGTCGCCATAGCAACGCGGACGTCGCCCTGGCAACGCGTAGCCGAGACAGGTGCAGTTGCATCACGGGGCCGCGCGGCGCTGCCTGACGAGAGGTCCGGTCGCGCGCCGTTGCCGTGGTGACGGTGACCCCGCGCGGCAGCCGCGGCCGCACGGCCCTTTTTGAACGCGGGGATCCCGCGCCGGGCCTCGCGTTCTGAGGCGAGCGGCAGTTGGGGTGTCCTGAGGCGGCGCATCCGCAGCGCTCGCTGGCGTGTACCTGCGGGGAACCCGAGGGAGAGCCACCTCTAGAAGGGGTTTCTTTCCAGTGTTCCTTTTTCCCGGCTCCCAGTTCAATCCCAGTGCTGCTGTGCTTTGCAGGACAGATAAATAATTGAACAATGGCGTTAGAATTGTCATTTGTGTGTTGGAGCAAAGCTTGTGTCCAGAGCCTCTATCATTTGTTACCTTTTTAAGAGTATTTTGATTATGCCCATACAGATTTATTCAGAGGTTCTCATGTCAAGTAAAAGTGTGATGCGAATATAACATAGAAATAGAGGGATTTTGATCCCTTGTAATCCCCACAAGCAAAAGGTTTCAGCAAACACAGGGTTGAAATCAGGAGGATTTTGAAGTGATCTTTGCCGGGTTTGCCAGAACTTCTGTGCAGTTTGCTGGTAGAGGCTGCTTGCAGGAGCTCTCAGCTGGCTTTTCCAGGTAGGGTTGTACGAATCTGCTCTCTTCCTTTGCTGACATTAGCCACAGCTAGATCAAAACACATGCAAAGCAAATGAAAGATCCCGCCACGTGGCTACGTCACTGCAGCCAGGCAGAAAACCAGCACTTGCTGTCTCCGGGCCCCTCCAGGATCACCTGTGGGCCAGCACTGCCCAGGGGAACACCTCCCGTATGAAAATAGGCTGAGAAAGTTGGGGCTGTTCAGCCTGGAGAAGAGAAGGCTGCGTGGAGACCTCATAGCAGCCTTCCAGTA
>JANHGB010040234.1:0-20889 GCA_026283785.1 Coracopsis vasa | reverse complement strand
TGTTCCTGCTCAGGGAGCCCAAGCTTCCCGTGGGATCCTGCAGTCCCTGTGGTGTGTAGCCGGTCGGTCTGCCATCCGAAAAACAACCCAGAACTGTTACAGTGCTAGCTCAAGATCCTCCTCTAAGGCTTCAGGAATCCTGTGCCTGTACATGAGAAGATTAGGAATTAGCAAAATTTATGGATTCATCTGATGAAGACAAAGATTTAAAATATAAAATATTTAAGATTTAGTGCTTTCAAAGAATACAGTCTGGGTTTCTGTGCTGTTATTTTGCCACCTGTGTCAAGGACAAGGAAAAATACTACAGTGAGTCAATGCACACTGCATGTTGCAAATATAGAAGATCATTGTTTACGAAGCTTTCTCATCGCTAGGTGAAAAGCACTAACATAGTAAACTGTATTTTAGCCAGGTTGGTGCATTTGTTTATTGTTTCCAGATGGGAAAGCCTGTGTATGTGAATTCTTCCAGTAGATATTATCTGAGTATTTCTCAAGTAGTAATTCATAGACCACTTGTGGTTCATGGAGTATTACCATATACATTAGAGAGGAATTTTAGTAGCAAAGCACTGCTATTTTTCAAACAATTGTGTTGTAACATAGTCAAATACTTTGGGCTGGGTTTTTGGATTGGTTGGTTGGTTTTTGGTTTGTTGTTGTTATGAAGTGTCTTACAGTTGCAAATACAGATTTTAAAGCATGCACGAGATAACTGAACTAGGAAGAAGTAAAATACTACTGCAATATGGAAAGTGTAGGTAAGGAAAAATCTGTTCTCCCTGTCTCACTGATTTTAATCTCTTATCTGTTCCTTGTTAATCTCTTATCCTGTTCCTGAGGAGAGGCTGAGAGCACTAGCACTGTTTCACCTCAAAAAAGGGTCAAACAGATCTATCTGTGTGTATTAATATCTGATGGAAAGGCGTAAAGAAGATGGTGCCTCTTCTCAGTGATGCCCATTGGCAGGACCAGAAGCAATAGGCACAAACTGAAACACAGGAAATGACAGCTGACATCACAAAACATCTTTTCACAGTGAGGGTGACTGGGCACTGGCATGGATTGCCCAGAGAGGTGGTGGAGTCTCCATCTTTGGAGATACTCAGCTGAACTGTACATGGCTCTGAACAACCTGGTCTAGGTGAGCCTGCTCTGAGCAGCAACAGTTGGATTAGCCAGCCAATCTACAGAGGTCCCTCTCAACCTCAACTATTCTGTGATGCGTACATTTGGTGTATGCGGGAACAGTACTATGCAAATAGCTGACTTTACTGATGATAGGGATGGGTTCAGCAATTTCAGACTGAAAGATAAGAATACCCATAATAAGCAAAAGGTTATTTAATAATTCCTCTGTCCCAATAATTTAGATTCTTCTGGCAGTAAAAGATTGCTAATGTAGCTTTCCAGCAGTACTTTTATCAGTAGGTATAAAAGAGATGTTATTTTCCTTATCTTTACCTGTGGGTTAATTGAGGCGCAAGAGGTGACATGAAAATGGAACTGACTGGTCTCTGGAGATCCTACAGAGAATAATAAGTAAATAATGCCAAACCTAAACTAGACATATTGATCAAAGTAACTCCATGTGTTTACTTCTGTATTCCATTCCTATAATTTAATGGTCTTATGCTGCTTTGTCTAGAATGTACAGCTTTTTCCATGCCATAATGTTAAGCTGGACTGCTTCTGTATTACACATTTTCATAACCTTGTACAAAAAGTATTTACCTATTTGGCCATGCCTGTATGAACACGTATCTTCATGGTAATTTTAAGACTGCTTTTAGATTTTGTTACCACAGGATAATAAAACAAATTACACATAGCAGACTACATTGTTTTGGTTTTTTTTTTTCAGGCTTACCAAAAGCTATGCTTCTGAAAAGCACCTGAGTTAAGATCTTTGCTTAAAATCGGCTTCTTGGTACAATTGTTCAGTTTTTGTCCCATCATTCGTCTAATTAAAGCATCATCTGTGTTTGG
This sequence comes from Coracopsis vasa, assembly GCA_026283785.1. Lineage (NCBI taxonomy): Eukaryota > Metazoa > Chordata > Aves > Psittaciformes > Psittacidae > Coracopsis > Coracopsis vasa. Next base: position 18,898 of record JANHGB010040234.1, on the reverse strand, counting down.
AAACAACTGTTTTGTGATTCCTGGAAAATAGACAGACAATATATATGAGGACTGAAAATCAGGGAAACAATCGGTATGTGACCTAAAATGCATTTCTTGCATCTTCGATACTTCCAGCTACTTCAGCTTTAGCTCCAGTTACTTTGCTGTCTTCACACACTACTTCATAGGTTTTGCATGTGCCAGCTCTGTGCTTTCCATACTGCTGTGCCTGCTCTTGGCAGACTGAAAGGGAACTCCAGGGCCACAAGGGCTTCCTGTAGTGAGTGACTTGTGTTTGCTCATCCTCCCTCCCTTTGTTCTGTTGTTGATCAGAGTCTTTTTTTCCTATCCTTATCAGTCTTCATGCCTCTGAATCTTACAGAGCTTTTTAATTAATTTTCATTTGCAGGTGATGTCCCTTTCACTTAAAAATTCCCTTCTGTTTTGCCTGGCTAACTTCTTTTGAATGCAGTACTAACAGGACTCAACATCAGGAATGCGATTCCTAAACCCCTCTTCTTCATCATCTTCCCTTTCCCTTGATTTTTTATATCCTTTCATTTCATTTTTAAGTCTTACAGTTTCTATCTTCTTTAAATAATCTGATCTACTAACTCATTTTCTACAGTCTAAAACTCCCAGGCTTCCTTCTTATTTTTCTTTTTGTCCTGTATAATGCTGACACTTCTCTATTTGAATTCAAGAGTGTTCTCATTTCTCTTAACAGACTTCTTTGACTTCCCTATAAGCTCCCCTCTGTCACTGAATTCTCTGCAGCATGCTGTATTCAGTATCCTGATTATCTTCTCTGCTTCCCTTTTCAGCTTTGCCTAGACCCTTCCCCAGAATCCACCTTTAGAAGTCATTTGTAGCTCTTAGCATCATAGAATCATTTAGGTTGGAAAAGGCTATTAAGATCATTGAGTCCAACAGTTCTTCTCATCCCATGATCTTTTAAAGTTTTCTCATACATCATGCTGAAATTGTCTCATCTTACTGCCTCTAAAGATACTTTCACTGCCTTAAACACCCCTTCCTTTTCTCATTGGACTTTGGTCCCTGCTCTCTAGCTAGGTTCTTCAGGACAAGAGGTTTCTGCAACTGGTAACTTTTGAAGCTGCTGGCCAACTTCAATAAAATTGGACCAGGGTAGAGGAGCTGGAGATAAGCTGGGAGGGGAACAGGCAGTCCAAGGGAAGGCAATGGGAGAAGGATTCTAGCACAGAATTTAGGCTATGTTGCTCAAGTATAAAGCTGTAGATGTAAACCAAATAAAAACCAGACTTCATAGGCTCACAAAATACTATTGTCTTTAAAGCTACTACTTCCATCTGCATCTTTCCTATGCACCAAACTTCTTTTGCCTTAAACCTCAGCACAAAACAAATTCTGTTTGCTTCTCTGATCCCAATTCCTGTCATCTATACTTACTCTCTCATTTTGCCTCCAGCCCTATTTTAAATGTCAGAATTCATAACATTCACTAACTTCAGAATACAGCAGACATCATTTTAAATTTGACCCCAGTGCGTCCTCTCTTTGCCTTCCATATCTGTTAGCATCATGATCTGAGTTTGACTGTTGTAGATTAACCTTTCAAAGGCTAAAAAAATTTACAATATCACTGTCCCTGAGTAGCCACTTAAATAAACCCCACAAAATTCACACAATAGGAACACTGCTGCTTAGCATTTCACTGCCAGCATTTGTAACAGATGGTTTAAATGTATGTAGCTGCAGAAGGAAATATGAAACAGTACATCACCTGAGCAGACCAGCTGTTAAGCATTACAGCCCCTCCCTCAGAGAAAGCCCTCTGTCAAGTCAGTGCCACATTAAGTAACGTTAACAAGCCATCACCTATGATCTCCTGAACTTCATTTTGATTCATAGCTGGTTTTGCTGCTTTATCCTTTGAAGAGGAGGACTTTGCACCTGTCAGGCTGTGTGTAGCCATGTATTCATGTGTATAAAGTGCTTGCATCAAGTCATTTATAAACTTTTGAGGTTTGCTCTTGTTACAAAGTGCAATCTGCCATTTTTCGATCTTGAACTGGAAGACAAAATTGGTTACAGGTATAACTATTGCAGTTCTCAAGAAATATTATATATTATTACCTCTGAAATATCTTTTTAACTTTTTTTTTTTATACCACAATTTTGAATGGCATCTCTGTAAACTGTGTGCTTGATATCAACACTAAACTTTCACAGCACTCTGTGTTTGGAACTATACATGCAGGTTGATATTTTTTATCAGAATCAAGTGTTGGGGAGAGTAAGGACCCCATTCATCCTAGCAAACACTTCCCCAAGCAATCCTTATTACTCACTAGTGGAGGCAGGACATGTTCAGGCATATCTAACTCCTTCTGCTGGCACTCCATGCAGGCTGGCTGTGCTCCAGTTCTGGCACAGATTCTGTACAGCCTTGGGAGCATGGCGTTATGCCCAAGCTAATATTCCTGCCTCTGAGCAGACATGCCCTAAGAACTGTGACATCTGGTCCTAGGCTTTGAGAGTTACTTCTACATGCAGCACTTGTACAGCCTAAGCATTTGAACTCTCCTCATGGGCAGTTTTGAGATACCTTTAAGTCAGGTTAGGTTGCTTAGAAAATTAGGACTTTTAATTTCTTTGGAGATGGTAGGTCAAATTTGGTGTATTGCCATAGTCAGTCAAAATCATACCTTGATAATTTTTAATATTTTGGGGGGAGTTTAGAACCCCACAACAACATACAAGAATGATTTCCACTGACTGGCATGACTCAGTGCATAAGAATGTAAATTGTGAACGCAGAAGCTAGAATTATTCTTTTTGTTGCGTCTTTCTATTTTTCATGTACAGCCTTTGTGCCTCTGATTTCTCAATGATGCTCCGTTATAATTACAGAGAACAGGGGATCTTCTTTACTCAGTATTATGTATTTCTACTGGTGTCTTAACACAAGAGCAGGAACATACCATTCTCCATTTACTTATTAACCGTTTAAAGAGACTGCTGGTATTTTTCTTAGATTATCTCTGAAACACTACTGTTCCCCTTTGGCATCTGAAACATTAGTCTGGAAGTTATCCTTGGATCTCAGTATTTTCTTCATGCATCCACAGTCACAAATGTGCAAAGCCACCGAAATCAAAACCAGTTTTAAAGTGGAGCACCACACTGAACCAGGTCTGGTATTTCCCATGGAAAGAGGCTTCTGCACAAGGAGCTCATTAGTCATGTCATCAACTGAACGATGACAAAATGATTTTTACCGATGCTTATTTTTTATATTGGTTATACTATAGCAGTAAAGTTTGTACTGTATAAGGTTAATTTTTATGCCTGAAATTGCCTTTTAACTGACCTGTTTTTCTGTCTGTTGCTCCTCATCTTCCACATTCAAAGTTATTGGGGAGCTGGAGTTACTGTGCATAGCTGCATATGAATCTGCTAATGGATTGTTAGATGCTTTCCAGACAGCATGTGAATGCAGAGCGGATGCAGATGATGTCACTCCCCCTTTGAGCAGTGCTTCAGCCATCCCTACCAGTTCCTCAAAATGGGTGACTGCTTGTGGCAACACTGAAATCAAATGGAAAGTGAGAGGTAAAATATTAATTGAAGTTTTCAGACTCTAATTAAATAAGCATGTATATTTTTGCAGTTAGATTCCTGTTACAATGCAAGAGAGTCAAACTGGTCAGCAAAGAGGCTTTAATATACTTTTTTCCTGTTCTCTCAAATGTTTACCTGCTCTTCTGCTCTCCCCACCCATGAAAAGCCGGCCTCTGTTTCTAGAATAGAATAGGTCAGTTCTCTGCAAGGCCAAGAGGAACCACTAGTTTACACCCATCACGGCACTAAGCATGATACTTCTCTTTTTGCTATCTCAAAATCTCTACAAGTCTGTAAAGGTATCAAATATGGGGTAAATAATGTTATGCTTGATTTTTTTTTTTCCAAAGAAGTTACATAGACTGCATAGATTTTGTTTTTATTTTTTAATCTATAAAGAATATATTTTAAATACCCTTTTTGTCAAGTAATATTTAATTTCAAATGCAAACTTTTGTTGAGTCCATTAAGAAAAATCAATTCAGAGCAAAAAGGATGCAAGGGATAAAGAATCAGCAAGATACAGAATCAGTAAAGTACAGAAAATACTGTAAAAGACTAATACAAGTGCTTACACTGCAAGGCAATGGACCTAAATGTGTCAGAGAAGATGTCAGACACTACCAGAATGTTTAAAAATAATATTCAAAAAGGTGGAGATGAATGATTCAAACCAAGATGAATAACATATGGAATGGGATCAGGTGGGCAGTGAAACTGATAAGCACTTGAAAAATCAGACGAGAATAAGAAAGGAGATAACTAGGCTGTCTAGGGATGGTATGATGTAGCTGGCAAGGGAAGGAGCAAAAACTCTTTAAACCTTATTCATTCGCTAATGTTTTGCAATTTTGGATTCAGTCTTGGCTGCCCCAGTGTAAGGGAGAGGGACAAGTAAGAGCTTCAGAGATCATCACTAACTGATGAAGGATTCATTTATGAAAGAACCTCTGGGAAAGGACTACATTTGTTGCACTTGGAATCAAGATTACTGATAATGAGGAATTACCAAAGTAATTAGACATTAAATCATTCCACAATAAATAAAATTTCAGTAGATGAAGAAAGACTGCTAATAAATAGTCACTTGGACTGGTCAGTGGAGTGTTTGAGCTTAGCCCGTGGTTATACACAGCATACAGAAAGGTTCTCTTGGGAACAACTGGCAGGATTTAGACAGATTTTTCCATTTGTAACTACAATTGCATGGTCTCTGTGTAAGACATTTTTTCTAAGTGGTGCTGGAATTAAATGTTGCTATGTATCAAACACTTTGATGCTAACGGTAGGCCTTGATCATGTCAGGTGCTTGAGCATCATAATTCCCATCCAAATGGCCTCTTATAAATCAAGCTTTTCCATGACCTTCAGGCTTTCCTCTTCATCAAAATACTTCCCCTGACTTTACCTTGAAGCATCACCAGCGACTGCCTCAGGCGGCAGTTTTCTCTCATGGTGTCTGTCAGCTTCCGCTTGAGACCTTTTATTTTGGCACACAGTTCTACCTTGGACAGTTGAAATAAAGGCTCTTCATCCTCGCTGCTACTTTCACTGTACAGAAAGTTGCTTCCTGAATAAGGTTCTCTCTGAAAAACAAACCCATGCAAACTGCTGTATAGAGCAACAACAACATAAAATTAGTGCATTAAAACTAACACTAAAATATCTGGATAAAGAGAATATTCTCTTTGTACACAGAATGTATAAACAGACTGAATGGATTTCAATAATAGCTGTTTCTAAACATAGTTATTACCATTCCTCTTAACAGTAAAAATGAAATGTCAGTGTAATACATAACTGTTAGGTATTTCTCTCTCTGTTCTCCATTCACTAGTTTTCCAAGGTAATGTCTTTTAGAACTGTTAACTTCACTAAAACAGAAGGCTTACGCCCCCCTAAATAAATACATTCCGGTTTACTTTTTGCTTAATACATCAAAATTGCTGAAGATGAGATGTTTACCTGTTTGTTAATTAAAGATGTTTCAAGTTGACTCAGGATGTTGGCAGGAGCAGATGCCTGCAATGATTTCTTTCTTTTTATATGCTTCATCATCTTCACCTGTAAACAGAAGCATAATAGTGCCTTTGCATTCCTGTAAAGCCTCTCACTACAGTATCTCCCAGTATACCGTTAACTTTTATTCACCGTGCACTTGACATTCTCAGTTAGTATTTCTGAAAAATATGTTTGTAACTTTTATGTTTTCTTTTCCTATATTTTGTCAGTGCCGATCTCAGCACAGTGCAAAGCTCAGAAAACCTGATCCCTTTCCTTTCTTAGGCAGTGGTCAGATTTCTGTCTTACGGGAGGAAACGTAATAGAGCTACAGAGCAGCCACGTCTTGAACAAGAGTTCTCTTTAAATAGCAAAGGACAAAATCTGCTGGCCTAATTACTGTGACAGGTTATTGTGCCGAGGTACTACATGAAGATGCCTACATTTATGATACATATTTTTGTATTATATTGTGAATAACCAATAATTACAGTCTATTTCATTCCATTACAGACCTACCAATATCAGGCATAGAAAGACAGAAACTCACCTCTTCTTTATCCAGGTCACTCTCCTCACTTTCCGAAAATATCATTTCTATCCTCTTCCTCTTGCCTTTTCCAAGGACTTGTATTTTTGTAATTTCATCTGCTTGTAATATCTTTTGCATCATTTCCACCAGCTCTTGGGGGTCATCTGAAGTGATGGGGAAAAAAAAAAGGCCAAAGCACAGAAAATCAGGTAGCAATACAACCAGATTAAAATGTCTTATCAGGCAAATGCTCCGAAACTGCACTCACCACTCATGTACACAACCTTCACCAGGTGCCTTTCTGTCTTTCTTTCTCCCACAGGCCAGTTTACTAGCACGTGCTCATTTGGTTTCAGAAGTCTTTCTAGATCGTCATCATCACTGGGAAGGTCCTGTATCCATGAAGTCTCTCCAATTTGCAGTGAATTATCATTTACAAAATCAAACAGTGTGAATTTTTTCATTGTTAAGTGGTTTTCTCGTCACGCAGACACTGCCTGCAGGATGTCATTGGAAAAATAGCTGTTACCGTGTCATGTCACAGGAAAAGCCCCGAACAAGCTTCCTATTCCTGGATATTAGTAATTATATGAAAATATACTGGACAAGAAAATGAAAACTAGCTTAGCAGCATGTTATATCTTCCCTGAAAGATGGGAGATGGGTTCCTTATTACATGTACATCAGGCAGTTGCCTCCAAGACTATGCACAGAGAACAGCCTGCACTCACGGAGGCCTTGCTTCCATATTGCTACGACACCTAATCTATCTCCTGTCTGGGATCTCTGTTACTGCGACATTTGCCCTAACAAAAGTTTTCAGTCCAGCCCCTGACTGAAAGATACAGGTGTGATAAAAATCCCTAGAATGAAGGAAAGTACTAGCTATACATGCTATTAAGAGGGATGTATGACTTCAGGGCTGTATTAATCATGTCACAGGCAGCAAGATGTTCAATTGCAGCCACAGACACCCAACCCAGAATAACGCAGGAAAACTGACTGGGTGAGGTATGACACATTCTGGCAGTGGAAAATTTGACATACAAAAGAAATGACAGGACTGGAAGAGAGCTGAGCTGCTTCATGAAGAATAATAGCAACAAGGAAAACCAACCCCCAAATATCCTTTGGGATAAGCTAAATCCTTTGCTTAAATAAAACAATACTTTTAAAGCAAAGGGTCATTTCTGAGCTTTTTAAAGCACTGAAGTTCTGCACTGGGAGAAGGGAACAAGTTGTACTTTGTGCTTCATTTTTCTAATTAAGCTGATATGCCTTATACAAAAGTGTGAAATGTAACACACGCTATTAAACTCTACTGGAAATGTAACCAGTTTATTTAAGTGTTTCCATTATACTTGAAGATATTTTATACTTCAAAATTATTAAATCAGATAAACCAATAAATAGAAAATGTGATTCTGTCAAACCTTCATTTTTTTTTCCAGCAAACATATGGTTTAGCCTGTCAGTTCATAGAGGTAAAATACTTCTAAGCGGCTGAAAACTCATAAATTCCCAGATGTGATAGCATGACTTGCAATTTACTTGGCCTCAATCAGTCAGAAGCAAATCTAGTGCCTCATGCAGCAGCTGCCAAAAAGGAAACTCAGAGCTAGGAAGGGAGAATTACGCAGGACTATTATGTCAAAGTGAGAAAATCTGGCTGCAGTGCTTCAAGAGGCAACATCAATTTGTTTGGAAGCCCAGCTCACCACTATTCACCAGGTCTGTGCAATGCCTCAACAGAGCTGGCTTTTCACACAGGGATGAACTTCTTAATTTGCTAAAGACAGCTGCGTTCTTGTCAACATGTTTACTGATACAATGAGGCAAGGGGCGTAAGAAATCCACCATTAAAGAGAGTATTAAATTATGCTTTTATGCAGAATGTGTTGAGTGTGCTAGTAGGATTTCTAAGTACTCCCCTGCTGAAGAAAGGAGACTATGTTTGCAAGAATTCATGTTAATCTTCTTTAAAGACAGTTAGAAAGACTGGGAACATCCCTCCCATGTAAATTCTGGAGAGGAAGCAGTCTGAATATCTATGCCTAGCATGAATCAACGTAGGCCTCATTCTACCACTTATCCGTGCCAAATGGATCCTCATACCTCAGACAGGAATCATTCAAATGAACAAACGTACAGACAAAGCAGAACCCAAAGGAAGAAAAGTTTCAGCATTGACCTCACTAGGGATAGGCGATGCCCAAAATGAAACAGCATGTTTGCCCTAACAACAATATACAGGATTTAAAACATTTCATTTATGCAATCACAGTGGTCATCAGTATTCTTCCTTCTTTTTCAAAATGCTTTTGAGTATGTACTCCAGTTAACATGAAGACATTAACTTCCACCTCTGATCAACCCAGCACAGCAATCCCCATCACACAGCTCTTAGATTCTCAAATGAAGTACGTTGAGCTTTCCTATCCTTGGCCCTTGGCACTTGTGAGCTACTTCATTACCCTCCTAAAAGCCCATATAAGATGAACAGAATTGCAGCAAAGTTCGAGCTGCCAGTATGCTACAACTAACAGCTGATGGCCTGACTTCTGTATTCTTTTAACATTTCCTTGTAGTCCTCCAGCAGTCTGTATGTTGTCTCTCATTTTGTATTGAGACAAATCTTCTCTGAGCTATGGACATTCTTGTGGTCTGCACTCACAGGGTTAGCAAGCAAGCCCCAGATTTCCAGGGACAGACTGAATACACAGGCTGTTCACATTATGGAGGGCAAGTGATGACTCCCCACGGCACTGGGGATATTCACATACACAGTGTGCCAACACTGTGCACATTGATAGTAAGTGCAACAGCTTTTGGAAGGTATCAGACTTGCGTACACGCAATACAGCTTAAGGAAATAGATGCACATGTGGACTTGTGGATGTTTGGAGCCCATGACAACAGTGTAGTGCTACTGGTAGGTGCTGTGAAGCACTCAGCCAACAAAATTCCCCATAGTCTTTACACCAGACAAGCACCTGGATCCACAAAAATCCATCCCATCACTCAAAGCCAGGGACAGTTTTCACCACGGTCACGTCAGGATTTGGAGCTCAGCAGTTTGTCCAAGTTATCTGTAAAACTCTCTAAGCTGTCAAGATTCTTGCCTGCGGTGGGAGGATGTACTAGTAAACAGCTAAACTGACTTCACCAACAGCCTTAACAGCTGCCAAGTTAAAGTACAAGCTACATAGGATGCTGAGAGAAATGAGGAATGCATTTCATAGATAGTCAAGGAGGAGGGATGGGGTTGAAGCACTCCTTTAGCTGCTGGTATGAATCTGAAAGCCACCCAACAGCTTCCCGAGGCTTGTGTTCAGTCCTGTTGCTCCTGCTGCTTTTGAAGGGACCAAGGCAGGAAAGCAGTTGTGGGGCAGCAACAGTAACTGGCTACATCCCCTCTCCTCTGCTGCAGCTATCCTGGGCACCAGCTCAACTGTTTGCATAACAGATGAAATGAAAAAATTATTACATTGCCAAATAAAAGGAACAGAGTGCAATAGTTGATAGTATTTTTCTGTCATGGAGCTATTTCTTCAGCTTCTGCAGTAGATATTAATCAAGCTATGTCTTTTCACAGAATTTATTGTGACAATCCATGGGCCCTGGGGATAATACTTAACTGTCTGCTGGCATCGTCTCTAGCCAGCGATTAAAGGGAGTGGAAAGGTAGAACAAAATGTCTCTAATGAGGAAAAGGAACAGTAAAACACTTCACTTACTGGAAGTGAAGTCCTGCTGTGTTTTCTCACCCTCTTCTCCCACTGGAGTCAATGTGAACCTTGTCTGAGTCAGGACTGCTGGAGATGCCTCACTCTAAAATGTTTTATTTGCCAAAACAGACCAGAGGCAAAATATACTGTACCATTAGGAAAAAAAAAAACCACAGCAAACTAAAACCAAACAAACCTTGGGGACTGGTATTGACCTTACCAAACTTTTACTGCCTTAATAGTGAGAGGTTGTCTAGCCATGTTTGCCTCAGTCACCACAGAAAGAGAGGTGATTCATGTCACCCCAAGGCATGTATCTAAAAGACAGCAGATGACTTACTCTCTGGAGAGCCTGTTTCTCTCCACTGACTATCCAGGGGTAGGTATGTCTCCTTACAGAAGATGCCACGGTCCAACTCATCCTATATTAGGTTTTTCTGATTTTGAATAGTAGGATAGATTCCAGCAGACCTTTTGCTGTAGGGAGCCAAAAGGATGAGGTCTTTTAACGTGTATCTGGTTCCATTTTAAATCTTTCTAATACAGTTCTGCAAGCCATCACATAAGATTTCTGACACTCAGTGCTTTGTTAGTAGTTTAACTGGAAGATATAGAATGGTTCACAAACATTACCCTGCATGCAGCTACTAACCACGGACAGAATTAAATGACCTTTGAAAGCCACTTATGCTTTGCGAGTTACTTAATTCTGCTCTATTCTCCATTTGAAAACACTCGCTACTTATTTGAGAAGTACTGAAATGCAAATCTATGATTTTTCACTCTTCTAAGACAGAAATCTTTTTCTTAAAGCAGGTTATTTGTAGAAGAGGTGAAAAAAAAAAGAGGAGACATTTAATTTTAAAGCTCTGCAGAGAAAACATTAATTGGACTCTTAATTTTTACAAACATGTTAACACCTCACATTCTGCACAGATGCTACACATTTGCACATAGAATATTGTTACTAAGCAACCCCAAAAGCCAGAACAAAAAAAAAACCCACCAAAATCACAAAAGTCCTTTAAAGACATATCTCACCCTTTGACTGACATAGTCTGTTCCATTCAGCCAGAGTTGGCAGATGGCTTGCTGAGATCATTAATTCTCTTTCCTTTCAGTAAACGCAGTGTAAAGTACTACAAATGTACAACATGGGATTGTATGCCCACTCAATGGGTCTGATTCTGCCATCTTAAAATAGGGCTATGCCACCGATTTCAGCAAAACAAGAAACTGTGCCACAACTGTGTAACACAGATCCATAATAAAGTACTAACATTTTATATTATCTACTCTGTAAGTCCAGCCTTTGATAATCCCAGTTTTCTTTGAGGAAAAAAACCCATTAATCTACCTCACTCAAAACTATTTATTTCCAATTCAGCATAATAAATTGTAGTCACAGATTTGGTTTGTGTTACTTAGACTGTGGCCTTTTACATTGAACTTGTCAGGGCACTAAATACAATGTTGGTGTAAAACTCCTGAGCTGCGCTGAAGTCTCAAAATTCCCAGCACTCTGTGGCAAGTGTATGATGGAAAACATAACCATGATGAAGAATGTTATATACTTTCTTGTGGGTTCTAATCTTATTCCCCTGATACCCAGTGTAAGATTTACTAACGATTTCAGTGGAATTAGGCACTGTTGGAAGAATGCAGAAGTGTTGTCACCACTCAAAAGATTTACAGTGCGATATCTTAGTCATTTTATGGGGAAATATGACTTAAAAGCACAAATCTGCTCCTCTCAGCTGAGAAATAGAGTACAGATTTTCCAGAATCATCAGTATCTCTGTGTTCCAAATTCATCTGGAAACCTGGGGGAGCATCTATGAGAACATTACTGCAACTTTCAAGATTATAAATGCACAGAAATGATCCCACTTGTCTTCCACAGGAAGGATAAAATGACATGATTTTTGCAAGTGCTATCCAAAACGTCATTTCTTGACGATAAAGCGCTCTCCTGGTGTGACTAGCTATGAAATAATCTGAGATACTTCTCTGAACAGCGATCCTATTCATGGTAAAGCAACATCTTCTGGCCTTATTTATGCAGATAGTCTTGCTGACTTCAGAGCTTCAGCAGCATTTACAATCCACAGGATTATATGCAGAATTTGGCCCATACCTTGTCCCACAAACCAGAATCTATTTGACCCAAGGTATTCATGAAGCCATTATTATTTTTCACAGTAGTGCCCTCCATACCATGAGTTTTAGCAACCTAGAAGTTCTGTACAATAACATTAATATCTAAATATGCCAAAGCCCTTTGCAGGACTGTGGCATAAATCAAAAAGCTTGAAGTTTGTTGGAAAAGCTCTGATTTTTGTATCAAACCAATAATTTTATTTGTAATACTGAGTGATAGGAAAGGATGAATAATTCATTTATTAAGCAGGTATATTTAGTAAGCCTAGAAGTACTAAACTTTTGTTCTAACTAACAATTTGTTTAACTAACAGTGAAACACAGTGTTCATTTTAATAAATTACAAGACTGTAACCTATCACTGTTATTGGGCTTTCACTGCAGGATTTAGTTCTAGATTAAGATGCCTACATTTAAGTGTCACTGTTGCACCAGGTGTCTAATTTACCACTGCAGTCAATGGAGAGCTAGGGATCAGTTTGGCTTCCTTATGCAAGTATCTAGTGTCAGTGTCCTCTGGTATTCTGCTTGGCCTTCAGCTGCTAGTCCAGAAATGCAAATCTCCCACACGTCTTTTCTCTCAACTGCCATCCCTTTGGAGATGTCTCAGCTTTCAGCAACTCAACAGTCATAAGAGTCAAGCCCTTACTGAACACAATTAAAACTCCCTGGAGAACAATTCAGCTTATTTCAAATGCTCTAGGGCTCAATTCAGTTGCCTAAAAATAAATGTGTGGTGCAATGTTAGACACCATAAATTACTATACCTAACCTCCAACTGCCTCTTCTGATGGGCACATGTCCCACGCAGGGCCTAAACCCTCTCCCAGGCTCATGAGGGTGGTTACTAACTCCAGGCACCTCAAATGGCATTAAACACATCAGTTCATGAAAGTGAATTGTTCTCTGGGCCCCAGTGATTGAATTGAGTTTAAATAGCTTAGATACCTCACATGCTTATAAACCACATACATTTATTTATCTTTATCTTAATCTCAGTGAAAGATCCCCATCAAGATGCCAAATGACAAGACACATGAAGTTATCTTAATTCTACAACACAGACTAGTATCTTTATTACATTGCTATTTCAGAGCCAACAGATGGAAAACTAATACATTTTGATTGGCTTGTCCACAAATGCCATGCTCAACAAAATGTACTAACATACAAACCAAACAAAATCAATTTATTTATTGAGCTGGATGAGACACCCAAGCTACAGGAATTTGAATAGTCACATGAAAGCTCTTTCCATGCAGGTTAATATATCCAAACTCTTAGAAGCAGTAAGTAGCCTGGGAGGAGAAACAAGTCAGTGTGGCTCTGTAGAGTCCAACACTTGGCAATACTCATTCTGACCTGGCTTGGGTAATTCAACATAATACCTCTCAACAGCATTCACTTATTTTGTCTAAAGATGTTTAGGGGAAGGCAACATCATTAGGGAAACTTTGACCACATGCAAATCCGTGCTGAGGTGTAAAACCTGTGCACTTGCTCATGCAGTCAAACACTCTTTTCCTAAAGGCTGAAAAATAACTAGACATACTTTCCACATGCAACTAATGTGCTTTCAAATTGGACTTGTTCAAGGAAACCCACTGATAACTTGATGTAAGAGTGTATAAGAGGATGAATCTTACTCTTTTTATAAGATGGCATAAGTTATCTTCTATCTTTTGATAAACTGTGCTGCCCTAAAGCATTGCTGTTGGTGACATTCTCCCTTCGGCTCTAAGAGCACAGAAGGGAAATAGCATGTAGAAAATCCCAGGCTTGAGGTCTAGTTGGTATTTAATAATCTAGTGGCATCTTAACTGTCTTTACTCATATGTCTTAACTGGCTGTCATAGGTGAGTGATGATAGATTAGAAGTCATGCCTGCTCTTTTACTCCAAAGCTCCTCCTCAATTGCTCTGTTTTTTGCAGCATGTTGGTAGGAGGGAATGAACTGCATGATCTCCAGTTAAAGAAAAAAAATCTGATTACTATTAAAGGTCATGAGCTAGAACAAGAGACATATACATTGTCCCCTTACTCCAGGGACTATTACTACAACTATAAGGAGTTCTGTGTGTGCTTAAAGAATTGGCAGAAAGGCATTTCTCTGCAAGGACAACAACCTCAAACCTTATTAGAGCTATTTTTTCCCCTCTCGCAAAATTGTCTTTTTACTGTATGTAGTTCAACCTAACTTTATAAATTAATATAAGAGCTGAACAACCAGTGTTGTGTATCGGTCTGAAACAATCCTTTAACAACTTCCAATTATATACATAAAATACTAATGAAGTGCAATTCCCTCTGGGATGCAAGGCCACATTCAGATTGACAACTGCTACATTAAACACTGCCAAAAATGAATACAGAACAAATTTTAACCAAGGACAAAGGGGCATACCACTGCTGTAATAAAAAAAAAGCCATAGGAGTTTTAGCAGTATATTTCCATCTGGGCTCAAGATCAGCCTCTCTGTCTGCAAAGTCAATTTATGCCCACAGAATTCCTGCCAGCATTTTTCCAGCAACACTGTAAGCCATGAGTGTACAGCTGCATGGCTCACAGTCCCTTCGATTTACATTCAGTCTAATAAACAGAGGGAATCAAAACATGCAAGTTGTGTGAGTTGATGAACCTGCAGAATAAGGACAATTATCTCTACATGTATTAAGCAGGCAGGAATTTGGTTTTACATGGTCACCTAAGACACCTGCAGACAGCAGGATGTTCCAGTCATTTTGGGGTCTAGTCTGCAGCACTGGAATAACACAGTTTGGTCTTGGGTAAGTCATACAACCTTTACAATTTAGCTTCTTTTTCAAAGGATCTGAAATAATAACACATATTTTCCTAATTTCAGTGTATTGTAAGAATTACAATACAAGAATTACTAATGCTAGCGTGCCTTCCAAACATACAAAGCACTGTATGGCACAAACAATTTAACAAGCTTGGCAGAACAAAGATGTGCAATGACCTTGGAGAATTTAGAACATATCATTTCACGTAACAGATTTTTTGAAATGTCATGCTTGTATCAAGCTAGAAATTGTTTTTCTCTCAGCTGAAGAATGTATTTTATAAGGTTTAATCATCTACCACAAACTCCCACATCTTCTCATACATCATGCTTAAAGTGCTATGACAGCATGTAACCTGTGAAGTAGAATATTGAGGGGGACGGTCAACTATTTCACAGCATAAACTTCATAATACTCATATATGATGATATTTTCTGTATTTAGTTTGCTTGCTTCTTTGGTTTCTACTGTATTTACTTTTTTATTAGTAAATCAAAAAGTAGATTAGGTTCCTGTTTGATTAGAAAAAAAAGCAAATATTTTGTTAAGAAGTTTTAGATGATTAAAGAACCCTTCTAACCAGTTAAGGAGTCACTTAAGCAGAATATTTTACTTAATTATAATTAAGTAGTAGAAACACAGTCCTTAAAGCATAGCTACATAGCAGTGAAAGGAAATTATCTTATCCTTTCACTTCCTCAGCAACTTTTCTGAAATCGTATCATGTATCATCTCCTATTCTCATGTTCACATCACCAGATCTAGCATGTGATCTCATTCTTTTTGCTCACTGATACAGGGACCCTAATAATTGCAGAATGAGGTCCACAGAGCCTGAATCTGCAGGAACAGAGAGGTGCTTGCATGGAATTGTGGAGTGTCCTTGAATCCCATGGCTCACACTGAGGGATGTCAGCAGATGTCTGCAGACATGGTTTCTCCGCTCAGAATACCATCATATTTTCTTTTTACAATTGGTTTTTTCCTCCTTCCAGCCTAACCCACAGTACTCACAGTTTCTTTTAAAAATCATTGCTGAACCTCACATAAATTGACAAGGAATATGCACTAGTCCATAGATTGTACTGTACTTCTGCATACGTGGCAATGGTAAGGGTAAGGGAAGAAAGTACCTCTGCCTTGCTGGGCAAGACTGCCAAGTTAAAACAGGTTATCATGAAAGACTAGCTGAAAGAATATTTCAGGTCAACTCTGCCTTGTCTCCCTACAGGAAGGCTGCTGCTGCTACAACACATTTCCAGCTCAACTCTCCCATTAAACTGCAGAAGTTTGACATAATTTCTGTGCTGTTCCTCTCCCTCACACAAGTTGAGAAAACTAGCAAATAACTGCATTCTAGAGTGACTACAACCAGAGAAACATCCTCCTGTCCCATCCCTTTCCACTGCAAACATTTGCTGCTTGCCTCTTTGCTGTGTGGTCTCTGAAGAAGAACTTTCTTTTTTTCATCCCTCTGCCAAAGTAGTTATCACCACCTCCTCCCTGAGCATTGCTCATGTAAAAGGCTGCTTCCATGCCAAAAACTTCAGTTATGCCTGTGACTCTGTTGCTGCCCTGTTTCCCTCTGATCCTCATCCAAGCAAACATCTGCAGGATGCTACCTCCCACCTTCTTGCACCTCCACGTCATGCATACTCTGAAATGGCAACAGTGCCCCTTATTTATTTCAGGGTTGATGACTGCTTTCTAAGATTACAAAACCCTCTTGGACTTAATTCAGCCTCTCAACAAATTAGATCTGTCTTCTGAACTCCCTTGCCATTCCAAACACTCTTGTCACAGTCAGTCTCAACCCTCCGTTACCTTCTTTTACTTCCTCTTCTCTGAAATAGCTTCACCTCCGGGATTCTCCGAGGTCAAATCTCAGCTGAGAGGTTTTGTTTTAACCTTCTCTCTTCATTCCTTTTCTCTTTTCTGTTTATCATCCTTAAGATTTATGAAAAGTTCCCTAGAAAACATGCTGTAAAGAAGTTTAGATTAAAAATGCTGTACATGCAGAGCCTCTTTTAATTTCTCTTTATTACTATTTGAGAAAAAAAAACAAACAAAACAACCCAACATCTACCCACAAGTAGTTTGCTTATTTTAATGTGAAATAACTTCACCAAACTTAAACTTTATTCACCATGGAAGTAGTATTTTAACCACACTACCATACCCTGCAGTATTTAACAAACAGAGCAGCAATGAATATAAAGAAAGCCGTAGCAGCAGTTTGGTGTACATGTGAGACAGTTGACTCAGAAGCCTGGAGCAGTAGGTCTCTGAAAAAAATCACACACATCAGCATTTCTTGCACTAAACTGTACTCTATTTTGCATTTGAAAAAAAATACTAGGCAGTTGTCATGAAATTTATTCTATCCTTTTGGCCAGATATTATCCTCAAGACACCGGTGAGCTCCCAGTTTTAGAAGGGAAAAGCTATAAACCTTAATCCAACAAGCTAACATTAGAGATTTGTCTGTCAGACGTTTTCTATGCACTGCTACCTGAGAACAATGTGAAAATAACCGTTCCCTCTCACTTCTCTGCAATTTACCGTGCAGTCACTGCCGTGGTACCTTTCCTCTACCATACCCCTTCTGAAACAATAAACCAGTGCAGAGCCAAAGGTGGCGAAAAGTTTCCTGTGCAATGCACTGCAGCGAAGCAGCACTGCAGCAGGGCAGCACGCTGCCAGGAGGATCACTCTGATTTGCTTCATGTTACACTGAGGGAACATGAACCATTTGAATAATCTCCAGGTAATCTGCATTAAAACCATTTTACTGCAGTGTACTGCGGTATTAGGAAAGATTTCAATATCCCACCACGTGATGCAAGACAACCTTATGGCATTTGTCGGTTCCCAGGCAGCGAGGGAAAGCTTTAAATCACAGGCTGCAACGTAGCAACTTTCCATATTACAGAGCAACATGACAGGCTATTCTGGCTCACTACGCTGGCGTATAGTGTGAAACGATACAAAATTCCTGCAATAAAATATTATAGACCTAAAAGCCAACTCTCTTTTTTCCTTTCGTTACTTAGTCCCCCAACCTGGTATCAAGAGAATCTTTCAATGAAAATGGATTTCCCTAACATTATGGGTATAGTGAAGTGTTACAATGTTATTAGTATTTCAGAGGCCATTTTTCCCTCTTCTACTTAAGCTACCATGGATATGTTTCCCTCTCTCCCCTTCCAGCTTGTATATTTTGTAGTTAATTCAAATCTGCACAAATGCTTTTCTATATAGTTTTATGGCAGTCATAAAGCAGTAGCATTTCAATGTTATTCCAATGTTTACACACAGAGATTTTCAATATTTCTATGAAGTTATAGTGTCACAGAGTCATACAATAGTTTGGGTTGGAAGGGGCATTTAATGGCCATCTAGTCCAATCCCCCTGCAACGAGCAGAGACATCTTCAACTACACCAGGTTGCTCAGAGCCCTGTCCAACCTGACCTTGATGTTTCAGAAATGTTTCTCACATGAAAGGCACATGAAAAGAGCACGGATTTTGTCTCGGATTAACCTAACTTTTCCCTCAGTAACACAGGCAAACACACTACCTGGATGTGTCTTCAGCACCTGAGTTTTTCTGGCTTTTAGTGGTAAGAGGGAGTTTAGAAGTGCAATTACAAAGACCTCTGAAACGGTCTGAAGTACGGAGCATCATCAAAGTAACAGCCACAGAGGCAGCAATGGGTGAACCCCGTTACTATCCGCATTAGCAACCAGCACGCGCCAGAACGTTTGCGCCACACTTGACGCCTCAGCTCGGGCCGCAGCTCGCTGCAGTTTACTGCAGTACGAGGGTACATACAGGGTACGGCCCCGCCACAGCCTCCGCCGCAGCAGCCCCTGCACCACCCAACTTCCACACTGCTTCCGCGCAGGAATCCCCTTGGCGAGCACGCAGACCGCACACCGCCCGGACACCGGTGTGGGCCGTGCACCTCGCACCCGGGACAGCCGGCGCGGGGCTCTGCCCAAATCCCAGTCCCAGGACCTGGGGTCAGCCCAACGCGCGGGCCCTGCCGGACGTGTCCTGCTAGGGCTCCCCAGCCCCTGCC
>JANHGB010040233.1:56951-79956 GCA_026283785.1 Coracopsis vasa | reverse complement strand
CCCCCCCCCCCATGGAACAGAACAAGACAACAGGGAAAAAGGCCAGAATTGAAAGCAGACACAGGGAGAGAGCAGCTCCTTCCCTCCGGTTTAAGGAGGAGAGAGCCGGGCCGGGCTCCTTTTGTTTCCCGTTAGCCGGGCCCTGGCCTCTCCCCTCCTGCAGCCAAACTCCCCTTTCCCTGCAGCCTCTTTGGCTTCTCCTCCTCTTTAAAAGCCTTTCCCCGCCATGGCACTGTCTGCCGGGCTTTAATCGCAAGTTTTGCTCCGCAAAGGGTCCCCGCAGAGGGTGGAGGGAGGAAGTCGGAGGTTCCCCGCTCCTCATTGGCGAGGCAGCCTCCCCCCTTCTCCTCCTCCCCAGCTCTCTTTTATTTATACACGCACTCACACGCGTGCACATCCCTTGGCCAGGGGCTCTGCTCCACGCTGGGGTCCGAGCTGGCCGGACCCTATGTCCCAGACGGGCTGGGGGCTGTAGGGATGCACTAGAGGAGCAGAGCGAGGGCTTGGCTGCAGCCCAGCCCTGGCACAGCCCAGCCTCTCCTTTTGATTTGATTTGGGCTTTTCCTCCCTCCCCTCCTCCCCTCCACTTCGTTTCTTCCCTTCCTTCTCTTTCTCCTTTAAGTGGGAAAGCCTTGCCAGCTGGGAAAGGCTGGGAGGGCAGGGAGAGCCTCGGCGCACAGCAGATAAAGAGTGCGGAGGAGGAAAGGAAGGAATCGGGACAGCCAGCGCCTGTGGGACGTGCGGCACAGGCGCTCTCCCGGTGGGACCCTGATCAAGGTAAGCCCTCGCGTCGCCCACCCGAGTGCCGGCTTGCGTTTCTGCTCTGCTCTGGCTTTCCAACCAGGAAGACTTGTGCTGGAGGTGGTATGGACCCCAAGGATCCTCTCGCTGAGCCAGCCTGGGTTCTCTGGAAGGGGCTTTGCTCCCCTGCAAGGGGCTGGCACCCCAAAATGCCCCATCAAGCCCTGGGAGGTGGTAGTTGCTGGAGAGTGGATGAGCTCTGCGGCATCCCATGGGAAAAGCCATCCCATCAGCTCTCCCCAGGTCCTGGGCTAGGACAGCCGCAGGGAGGCAAGGGGAAGCTGTGGCTGTAGGGCAGGACGGGGGTTCTACTGCAATGGGAGTGGAGTCCAAGGGACCTCTGCTTCTCTGTGTGGAGCTCTTGATCTCTCCCTGGATCAAGGAGTTATTCTGGCTTTCCCGACCTGGCAGCTGTGGGAGGACTGGATTGTGCATTGGGTCGCCATTCCCAGTGAGGCATCTTTTAAAGGTGTGAGTGTGCCCCATTGCAGAGCAGTATCACCGCAGTGTTAGACCCTCCAAACACATCCATGGTCATTCCTAAATACAGGATGCTACTAGGGCCACCCTGCTTTGGTCCGTGCCCTTGATGGGACTCCTGTCCCCATGGACAAGGCCAAGGTGTATGGGAATGTCCACAAGCCCTGCTCAGGGCATCTGCTGGTTACCGGAGGGGGAAAGCCTGGTAAAATCCTTGCAGGCATGGATGAAGACAACTATTTAGTGTCCCAAGAGCCCTGGAGCTGAGGGATTCCAACAGGCTGGAGCTGGTCTGGGATGGAGCTGTGCTGACTCAGGCAGCCCCAGCAGCTCACTGACAGGGGGTTGCATGACTTGCACAGCTTTGGTGCTCAGACTGGGACCATTGTGGGCTCAGAGCATCCAACTCCTGCGCTCACTTGCCAAGGGAGGCTTTCAAGCAGGTGAAAAGGGGTGTTATCCTCCTCTATCCTTGCCCTAGAGCACTTCGGGCTTCTGCTAAAGTAGTAGGCAAATAGCTAAAAGTAGTCACTGTGGCATGAAAACCCTGTTAGAAGGTGCTTGGCATTCCAAGTCTTTTCAGAGGGTGTCCCATTGATGACAATAACTAGTGATGTTGAGCCCCAGTGATCCACAGGGACCAATGAGTGTCTAGTTAAGGGTCATTTGCCCCTCAGTAACCTGCAGGACAAGGGGCCTGTGCATCCCATGGTCTCAGGAAAGGGACATGTTCCATTGGCAGTGGCAAAGACGTGGCTCTGGCTGGCAGAGGGCATGTGCTGGGCTGGCTCAAAGTGGGAGATGCCAGGTAGCCACCATGGCTGGCAGCCAGCCCTGGGCATGGTCTGACATGAGGCTTAAAGTCATTCCTTGACACTGATGTTACCCAGGCTGGGGTGTGCCTGTGGCCCTGGTGGCAGTTGCCAGCCCTGTCTGTGTCCCTGGGTCCAGGAAGCACCCCTGTGTCAGTTGGTACATCAAGAGTGGTCAGTGTTTTGGTGAAGCATCAAGTCACAGTGACCCATTTGCAGCGTGCAAAGGGCTTTTCTCTCTCCCTAAACCCAGCTCTCCCTTCCTCCAGCTCAACAGCATGGAGGGTCCTCACTGAAGGAACAGGGAGAGGGTTTGCAATCACCTGATTATGTGCCCTTGGCTCATCTCCTGCATCCCCACACAGGGTTCAAGTCTGAACAGGGAGCATGGTCTGAACCCAAGCACATTCAGCTCTAATGCTGCAGTCAGGGACAAGTCAGCTCTGCCTTGTCCAAAGCCCTGGGCATTTCTAGTGGGGTCCTACAGAGCCTGGGCTTGGTCCTCTGCAATCTCTACATTAACCACCTGGGTGATGAACAAGTGCATGCGCTGAGCTCTGGGCTGGCACCAAGCTGGGTGGACAGCCAGGGTATGGGCAGATCAGAGCACAGGGGGATCCCAAGGGCTCCAGAAGTCTGGTGTCAACCAGGCAGCATCGAGCTGTGCCAGTGTGCTGCCATTAGGAAGGAAATACTAATGGCTGTGTGTTACCTTGGGAGCTAACAGCTGATATGGTGGGAAAGGATCTGGGTCTATAGTGGACACAAACCAGATTGTGGTGTGGTAAAACCTACAGCTCTTCCCATGGGATGTGCTGAAAGGTGCAGGGCTGGAGGCAGCGTGAACAGGCAGGGTGGAAGGAGAGGGTCCTCCCAAGCAAGTGATGCTGAGAGCTTCAGCAGGGATGTACATGGAGTGGAAAGGCTTGGGGAGAGCAGAGAGGGTGATCAGGAGCCCAGAAGGGGCTGCAGAGGTTATGGAGAGTGGTTGATGGGGATCTTTGGTCACTAGGTGTCATAAGGAGGTAGCCCACTGTCTTCATGCATGGGAAAGGTCACTGCAAAGAGAAAAGTTAGCTTTTAGGGGAAATGCCTGTGGGTTTGGACATGTGAGACTGGGTGTCTTTGGCAACACAGGTTTCAAAGGACATGTTGGGCAAACCTCTGGCTGGGGAGATGTGAGCACTGCAGCAGGACAATGACCCCAGGATCTCCCTCAGCCTCATTTTTGATGGGTCTGTGATGGGATTTCCAGAACAACACCGGTAAGGAGAGCACTGAGCCCTTCTCTAGGATGAGGGCAAGATGACGTTGTCTTAGTGAGCACCAGAGGAAAGCTGAGGTTAAGAAATGATCTCTAATGATGCTATACAAGAAGACACTATGTTGGCTGGCTATGGCATCACCTGAATGGTGGGGAGGTGGGATCAGCCACTGCCACAGAGTGCAGGCAGGGACTTCTGTTCCTTGCTGCACTCTGGGGCCAGACAGTCCCTGAGGTCCCTCTGGCCCCAGTGTCTGATGCGATGCTGAAGCGGGATGGGATTGCAGTGGTGTTCATAGGGTCAGGCTCCAGGAAGCATCTTCCCAGGATGCAGCAGCAAAGGGCAAGAGTGGAGGATCTGCGCAGTGGCCGAATCCCATGGGAGCACAGCCACTGGTGGCTGCCTTTGGCCCAGATCTGGAGGAAGCTGAGCCCTGCGGGCTCAGAGCTGGTTGGATGTGCCCTATCCCTGCGAGGGAGGATCCAGGCTGAACACGTCGTGGAGTTTGTTTGGTTGTACTTTAACCAAGGGAAAGAAATCCCCTGGAGAGGAGCTGCAAGGGGAGGGTATAGACCGGGTATTGTTTCCTGAGAGGCTGGAGCAGCTCCAGGAGGCTTCTTCCGCTCCACCAGGCAAATTGGACACAACGAGGCTTGGTTTAGGGGTGGCTGTTTCCCTCCTCCTTCTCTCCCAAGTTGCTTAATTAGGGTCCTTAAGCCAAGCGCATCCCTGCCCTGCGCCGATCCCACCGGGACACCTCCTCCTGGAAGTGCAGCAATTTCCTGGTACTACAGGGGACATGGAGCAGATCCAGCTGGGACAGGGACACATGCCAGGGACGCACAGAGGGGTGCCGAGATGGGTCATGCACTGAGCAAGGTGGTCCCACAGGTCCATTGCCCCCCTGAGCCTGCTAATAGGAGGCTTACAGTGAGGGGCTGCCCTTCACATCCTGCTTTTTCATCATCCCTGGGCACACACTTGGGACACAGGCTGTGACATGCCCTAGGTTGGTTCTCCTGCAACCATGAACCCGCAGAGCTGGAGCACTGTGGTGTGAAAAGCCTGTGCAGGGAGCAGAAAGGCTGATGCCAAGAAAGCCAGGATGGCGCAGTGAAAGTGGTGCGTGTCCTGCACCCTGGATGGGCTCATCCTCTCTGCTCATCCATCCATCCAGGTCTTTGCTAACACCCATCCTATGCTGTTCCCCAGGCTCAGTGAGAGCCAGTGTCTCATGGAGGATGTGAGGTGCATGAGCAGGGAAGGGTTGGAGAGTGCAGGGATGTAACCAGGGCACAGCGCTGGCTGTCAAACCCTGGGCTGCACACAAGGAGATGGATGGAATAGGAGGTACCTTCTCCCTGCTGTGGAGAGGGGCTCTCAGCACATCCCATGGGCAGCACCGGGGCTGTTTGGGGGCCGAGGCTCCCAAAGCAGGCAGAGGACAGGCAAACGTGCCCCTCGGTGCGAGGCCCCATCCCGCTGGTCCCTCTGCCTTCCCTCCTGGCCCATCTACCCCGCGAAAGAGTCTGTGACTGAAATCTTAATGCTACCGAGACACAGTAATTGGCACCCATTAAATTGCTACATTCATGTTTGAATTGCTTTAACTGGCGAGACACACTGTCTTATTTATACAAAAAATATGTTTGCTTGTGGGTTTGTCTGAACCGGGGCCAGCAGAAAATGCACCATTCCGAGCTCCGCGCTCTCCAAGCGCATTCTCCGCTCGCAAACTGAAGTCACCTCGGTTCCAGCCTTTGCAGAGCAAATGGTTGCAGAACAGAAACCTGCTTTCCTTGGGGCTGAGCGCTGCCAGCATCGTGAGAGGGGTCCCCTCCTCTCTGCCCACAGGCAGCTGCCAAGTTTCCCTCTCCAGCCTGGGAGCTGTTTGGGAGAATATGGTCTGGTTCAAGGATTCCTTGTGTGGGAAGCAGGACTTGATGTCCATTGTAAAGCAGTGCCCAGGGGAGGGCAGGGGGTGCTGGCAGCTGCCAGTCCCAGTGCTGAGTCCTACCTCAGTTTCTCCTATGGAGGATCCATGAGGTTTTAGGGGCAGAGGCTGTTTGCAGTGTATGGATGCAGAAAGGAGCTGATTTTTGCTCTGTGACTGCGGGGAGAGGGACTAGCTGGAGGTTATAAAGGATTCTTCATGCAGGATGGCTTGATGGTCTTCAAGGTCTTTTCCAACCTAGTTGATGCTATGATTCTACAGCAAGCATGGCTCGTGCTGCCTGGCCACAGCACATAGGATGAGGTTATCCAAGAGGAAAGCATCCCTTCTGTAGCCTGTAAATGCACAGAGAATGTGTTGGCTTTCTGCACCCCCCCTGCTCCAGGAAACTCCACTGCTGCCTCCAGGTCCTGCTGTGGGGATCCTCTCCCACCCCAGCACCAGGCTCCTCTCCAGGTCCTGCACATGGGCAAAGGGTGCCCTGACCACAGAGCTGGTGAGCACCTAATCCTGGCCATAAGAGCCTAAAGCCCCAGAACAAAGCGGTTTAGCTCTGGTCGTTCTCAGGCAGCCGGAAGGGAAGAGCTGATGCATCCACACAGATTGTTTCCTCCTCCCTGACAGCTCCGTGTCCCAGGGCAATTTTCAAAGCAGGATCAGGTTGCTCATCTTTTGCTGGGATGTGGGGATGGGAAGATCACAACAGTGACAGCTCCTGGGGCTCTGCAAAGCCCCTACATCCTGCTAGGGCTCAGGATGGCTCTTTCTCTTCTCCTGCCCCCATTGCCCTTCCCTCGCAGCTGATGATCAGTGTTAATTAGAGCCAGCTGGGACCTTTGGCTCCAGCCCTGGCCCTACCATAGCAGCCACCCTTGAACAGTGACCATGAGCAGGGGAAGGAGATGCCGATGTGTTGGGGATTGTTTCCTCCTCGTGTTTACCTTAGCAGAGTGCTTCCCTTGAATTCCCCTGAAGGCAGACATGGTTTTCTGGCAGCCACGGCACAGGAGGAGGGAAAGCCCTGGGGGTACCAGGACACTGGATGTGCCGCCAGGATGGTTCCCAGCCCATGGTCCCATATGCCCTGCTTCCCCTCTCCACTCCACTCGTGGTAGGGTAAAAGCATTGGGTGAGCAGATAGGCCCTGCTCAGACAGGCAAGCCCCATCCAGCCCCACATGCCCAGGAGCTGGGACCCCACATATGCCAGTTTGTGGGTGGAGAAGCCAGAGAGCTCTTTGAGTCACTGCTGCCCTGAGGATCTGCTGCCCAGTTGGAGGGGTCAGCAGTGGAGCGATGCAGGGAGCTCTGTGTGTCCTGGCTCATGGTTTGGGTGCCCTGCAGCCACATTCATCACTAGCATTGCTCACATGCTTGTGAAGCAGCGTGGTGTCTCTGCTCTCAGGGGCAATGGAGAAGCTGGGGGTCGGTCATGGACACCCCCGGCTGGGCTGTGTTGCATCATCTACAGCATCCTGCTGGAAGAGGGCACTGGGAAACTGGGACACAGAAACACTCCCAAAGGGGCACATTTGTGCCTTCAGGGAGTCATCACACTGCAAGGGGTGAACAGAGCCCTGCTCCACTCACCCCCATGAGCATCCCGGGTCGTGCACAGCATCCTTCAGGGCAGTGCTGCGGCCAGCCCCCAGCACCACCACAAGGACAAACCCAGCATCACCATGGCCCCGGGCACCCTCCCACTGCCCTAGGGACACCAAGGAGGGCAGGACTTGGCCTGGGTATGCAACAAGGGACAGGCAGGCAGTGCACCAGCCCTGCTCAGCGCGTGGCAGCCGTTCATCCCAACACCCCCATCCCTCCTTTCCTGGCCCCTGGTCCTCTCCCAGGGTTTTCCCACAGCCTGGGCCAAGCTCTTAGGCTCCGGGGAGCAGCCCCAGGGTCTGGCCTTTCCTCGGAGAGCGGAAGCAGGAGAGCATGCGCAGCCCAACAGGCCATGGATACCAACACTCGGGGCTGGGGGATTATTTATAACACTGGCACCCCTCCAAACAGATGTTTTCTTTTATTTTGAACTCGCACTGAATGGGTCACTCGCTTCCTCCGTCTCCCATGGGCTTAAAGCAGAGGAAAACTGGGGGGAATAGGGGTGAGAGTGTGGGGCTCGCTGTGGTCCCACGTCCCCCTGTGCCAGCTCCTCACCGAGAGCCCATGGCTGGGGGGTTGCTGGGTGGTGCATGCATGGATTTGGCAGTGCTTGGAGAGGCAGGATGGATGCAGCCAGAAAGGGGCTGCATAGGGCTCACCACCCCACCCCATTCCTCACATGGCTGACCCGGGGCTGCTGAATCACGCTGCTGGGGTCCAACATGGACTCGTCATCCTCCCCATGAGCCTCCCCCTGCTTTGGAGGCACTATCCTCGTGCTCGGCTTTCTGACAGATGCTGTCAAAGGGAGGAGGCTGGCTCTGCAAGCTCATGTCCTGCTGTTTGCTACAGAACCAGTGCTCTCACCCACACAAACGCCTCCTTCAGGTACCACCAAAGCTGGGGGCAGGATATGGGGTCCTGAGCAGGGTTTCCAGTCACACCAGCCCTGCTCTCTGCAGCAGAGACGGGCAGGAGAGCTCTCCCCATCAGTGGGCACAATAACCCTGAGCTTACTGCCCCTTGCTTTGACCATCTCCTAGAGCCCTTGATCCACACCAGAGCCATGGCTTTAATCACTTCACAGACTAAAGAGATCTGGCAAAACCCCTCAGAGGGCGCAGGCGCTAGCGATGCTGTCTGTGAGCACTTGTGAAGCCTCACCTCTGTATGACTAAAAGAACCCCCAAACCCTTGCACATTGCAAACAGGCACCCAAGGCTCTCAGCATCCCTCGGTCTCCCCAGGGAGACCCCTTGGTGCTGGCGGGTGACAGGGCAAGGAGGGTTTTGCCCCCCAGGTATTCATTCTTTGTGCAGGGATGTCCTGTGGGACCCCAGGAGCTCCCCATCCCCTCTGCTCCTCTGCCTGGTTTCACGTTTCCTACCTCTGCGTTTTATTAGCAGCTGTTTATGGGCTCTGGGATGACTCCCCATGTGTGTGCCCTGCCTAATCCTAGCCATGTGCTGGGAAAAAGCAAAAGGGCTCTGTGATGATAATCTGGCCTGTGAGTAAACACGGTGTCATGGGAGCCGAGGGACCCCAGAGGAGGGATGTTGCAACTCCGGACGGCTCCAGCCAAGGGAAGGGAAAAAAAGCAGCTCAGTTTTATTTGGATTAAAGGGTGGGAAAGAAGCAGAGGCCGGAGGGAGGGTGGCAGAGGAAAACAGGACAAGCCAAGGGGTTTCACTGCCGGACAAGCAGGGCTTGGGTTTCATGGGTTGCCAGGCTTTGCTTGGAAAGCTTTCTGCCTTCAAAAGCAAGGGGCTCCCTGGCTGCGAGTGGCGTGGATCACGGGATTCATAAGGGGCTTTTTTTCTTGCATACGGGCACCCATGATCTCAGTTAATGACTCAGATGCGCTCAGACAAAGAAGAAATAAAGTATATTTTACTTCCCGCTAATCTGCACCAGATGTCCCTCGCTGTTTGGCAGGACAGCAGAGCCAGTGAGCATTGTGGGAGCGCCTGGAAGCACAGCCCCAGCAAGAAACCAGGATAGAAATAGAAAGCCAGAGGAAGAGAAAGGACCAGCGGCTGTATTAGAGGCCTGGCTCCGCTTCTGCACTCCCCACAGCCATCAACTGAGATGCCCTCATGGGCTGTGCTAGTGGGAGTACCTCTGCACAGTGCCACCGGAGCAGGGAGGCTCAGGCAAGGGGGACAAGAACAATGTGGGGCAATGGATGCAGGAATTGCCCCTGGAAATGTAAATGGGATTTGCCGGTTTCCAGCAGGCAGCACGTCCCCTCGTGGTGATGGATGGTCTGCAGGGACCAGAGCTCATTCTAAGCGGGCTTTCACCCTCCCTGTCATGCTGAGCCATCCCCTTCACTGTGCACCAGTTTTGCAGGCTTGTTGCCAGCTCCCACAGCTCTGGGGGTGCTTGAAGGTCCCCCCTTACTGGTTCTTTGTAGGGCATTAGTGGTTGTGGAGGAGAGGCGAGAAACATGGTCTAGGCATGTTTGGAAGGAGAAGTGGGACGGCCACCTTGGTGTGGATGCCCATCTCTATAGACCTCATGGTTTAAGGTATTTGCAGAGCTGGAAATGGCCCTGTCCCTTGTGATCCGTGCTTGGGGATGGGCAAAGCCAAATGATGCTCATGCCAGCAGCGGCTGCCATGTGTGCTGAGGTGCTGTGCCAGGAGCACTGCGCAGAGGGAAGAGGGCTCCAAGCTGTGACAGGGAACACCAAGCAAAGTCAAAGGAAATTCATGCCTCATTACCCAAGAATAATCAAGGCTGAGCCCACACAACATATTTTGGGCATTAGCAAAGGCATCTTTGGCTTACCAGCATCCTTAAACAAGAGATAGATCTGAAGTGGGAGAATGGTAATGCATCGCTAAGGTTTGGTGATGCTTGAGCTCCTTAGCAAGGCACTGCAAGATCAGAAGAGTGGCAGAGACGGCTGAAGGACTGGTCCTCCGTAAATAAAGGTGGGACAATCCCCAGTAGAGGCTGGATATGGCTCTTCCTTGTATCCAAACCCTTGGGTGTAGCCCTGCTCCTGCTGCAGAAATTCCCATCCATCAGCTGCAGAGGCATCAGCCCCAGCTGTGACAAGTAGAGGAGAGGAGAGGAGGCAGAGGAGAAAGCCCAGCTGTCATCAGGGTTGGGATGCAGGAGAAATGGGAGCAGCCTGCTCCGGAGGAGCTGTGAAGTCACGGGATGGGGAGTCATGAGACTTGAATCCTGGTCCTGGTGCAGCCACGGCCCTGCTGCGTGGCCTTGGCTGTGCTGTTTGACCTCATTGCTCAGGCCCTTTTGCCTGTGTGCTGCCTGTGAGAGCACGTCTCTATGAGCTGTCAGAGCCCAGGATGCCTTCTTCACAGCACTGTGGCTGCTCAGGGATGTCGGGGTCCCCCCATTTATCCCATCACCCCATGCAATGCACTGCAAAAGCACGAGGTTAGAGATGCTCAAAGGGGCTTTCAGGAGCGCCTGGCCCCAGCCACATGTGGGACACTCTCCTTCCAGCAGGCAGGGGCTGGGAAGCGCGACAGCCCCAGCGATGGCTCAGCTCTCCCTCTGCAAACTTCGTTCTCGGCATCCGGAGGAGGAGCAGTGCCGGGTGCATTCCTGTGGCCACGCATGCAGCGTGCTGGCCAGCCTGCTGTGATTACAGAGCAGAGATAGGGACAATGTGGCTGTGTCACCGGGCAGCGACAATTGCGTCTATCCATGTCTCGTTTGACCTCAAAACCATCCCAGACATCCCATGCCATGGTGCCCAGCTAAGGGCTGGCTGGGCAGTGTGGAGGCAGCAGATGTGATGTGCAGGCTGGCTGGGAGCCATCCTCCTCCATGGGGTGTCCCAGGGACCCTAACCCTGGAGAGCGCAGCCACCCCATGGGCATGTAGGGCTGGATGTGGGCGCAGGGCTGCATCGCCCGGCCTCACTACGAGCCAGCTGACCGCCTGTCTCCTCTCCCAGCCACATTCCTCTCTTAGAATAATAAACAGAGGAAAGCTCCCTGATGGCTGCCCTCCCATCACAGTGCTGGAGAGGGGCAGAGGGGAGGGCTTTACATGTGCTGGTGGTGAGGAGAGGGTGGTGAGGGGTACAGTGTGGGGATGGAGAGCTGGGACTTCACCCTGAAGCCAACATGGAGCTGCAGGGCTGAGGGAAGGGTGCTGGACGTGGCATTGCTGCAGGACCTCGCTGGCCAGGATGGGAGGAGGCAAAAGAAACTATGGCTTGAAAATGCTCAGGTCCTGGCCCATAAAAAGGATGTAGGAGTCTGAGGGGTCTGTGACACCCTGCTAACTTATAGGGCTGGAAGGAGACAATGCAAGGCTGCTGAGCGTCATGTAGGTGCCTGTGTTTCATCCCTGGGTGTGATAACATCTGGGCGCCTGCTTTGGGATCACTGAGTGGGGCTGCACCCACCTCAGCCCCTCCTTGTCTGGCACTCATAGCGTGCTCTTGCTGAGAACAAAAGCTGAGATTGAGAAGGGAACAGAAGTGCTCTCAGTCTCTGGGTGCATTTGCATCCCTTGTGAAAGGCCTGTGCTCACCCACATGTGCAAGTACACATCCCCATAACAGGGAGAGAAAGGTTTGCTCCTCTGCAAGCCAGACTGCGCACGTCCTGAGGGACAGGCAGAGCTCAGCATCTCCGAGCATGGCCTCTAGCGCTGGCCAGAGCAGACAAACAAGGGAGAGGTCACCACTCTGAGACGTTGCCACCCTCCCACTCTGCTTGGGAAGCATCTCCAAGCGGAATGCGTTCTGCAAACCCAGCAGCTTTATTAAAACCGGCTATGAGCACAGGGGAGGCAGCAGATGGAGCCTGCAGGGCTCTCACTGCCCGCTGAAGCAACAGCCATAGTAGCCTGGCACCAGCATGTACCAGCTCTGTACCCACCAGTACCCACCAGCTCTGGCAGAGCAGTAGTTTGCCCCATCAGTGAGCCTGCAGAGATCAGAGGGACTTGTCTATGTGGATAGAGAAGCCAAGATCCTGCCTGCAACAGGACTAACAGTGACAGCCATGAAGCTGGACACAGCTAAAAGCCAGGGATGAGCTTGGGAAGAGCTTAGCTGCTGGCAGGCAGATATTTGGGGGATAGGGGGAATGAATACAGCCTGGCTTGTGCATGCAGGCAGGGAGGGGTGAAAGGAGAGGATCCCAGTTGTCCTTAGGTCCTTGATCATTGAATAATGGATGAATCACATACCTCTGTAAAGGAGAATTGGGAAACAGAGGTAATTGTTCTCATGGCAGTGCTGGGAGGGCGGTGAGTTCAGATTGCCCATCCTCCTCCTCCCTCCTGCAGGTTGGTGCTCTCTGAGGGTGGGTGCAGTGAGGTCACATCCATTTACAGCCTGAATTTCATCTCGGTCCTTTCACCCTGCCCACCCCAGCTCTTCCCTGTAAGTGCCCTCATTCCCTCTGGCAAAGGCAGAAGGGAGCAGGAGTCACGGCGGGGTTTTCGGGAGCGGGGAGAGGGAAGCTGCTGAATAAGCTGGAGACCTGGAAGGATTTGCTGGTGGATCAGGCTCTGCTGAGCCAAAGCAAGAGGATAATAAAAACATCTGACAAGAGCACGTCATTTAAAAACCATTTCCTCCTTAACATCGAGCAGACCCGGAGGCCACGCCAGGGCCAAGAGGCGTCTCAGAAGAGACGGCGCCTGGGGCCAGGTCAGCAAGTCCGGATTGCCACTGGCCATCCTCATGTGTCTGGCCAGCAGCTCCCCAGGCACTGTGTCCATATCACAGGGCTTCTCCTTGGGCTGTGCCTCGTGAGCAGGGTCAAGATGCCTCTTGTGACCCAGCGGCAGGGCCGGAGCTGTGAGGTTCAGCTCCATGCTGAGCATCCCCAAGTTCAGGACTGTTGAATTCATTTGTTCAGGCACAGATAAAGCCTTTTCCCTGTTAATTCTTCCTTGTCAGCTTCTTCATTTGCTTTATAGAAATACTCATCCCTGCCTCTGCAGGCGCTATGGGAAGGGTTACCTGTCACTGTGCTACATGAGGGGCAGACCCCACTGCTCTTAGGGAGCTCTGAACTCATCTGGGCTCTTGGTTTGCACCAGGGAGGCTGAAAACACCCTGTGGAAAGGATTTCTTGAGAAATGTTGACAAAGGGATTTTTAACTACAAAACCCTCTAAAATATTCCCTTAGAATATACATAGTTAAAAGTTACATACAAGAAACTCAGGGATTTTTAAGGGGGAGTGCTCCTTGGGCTTGTTTTATTTCATTGGAAGGAACAGAAAATGTGGGAGGGTTGGAGGGGGATCTGTTTTCTAGCAAGTTTTATCTCACTGGGACAGAGGGAAGCAGAAAGTAAGGGGAAAAAAGGCAATCTGTAGAGCAGAGGGAGGCAGAGGCAGGGCTCTGCAGCCGGAGGAGCGGCATCTCGAGCACAGATTGACTCGGGTTGACTTGAATGAGCAAGAGTTGACACAACTGCTGCAGCCTCCAGCAAAATCCCTGTTTACCAGCGGGAGATGCCTTAGAAACAGCTCCTTCTGCAGATCCGGCTTGAAAAGGAACCAACCACCCAGCCAGGAGGGAAAGGCTGAAAACTGGGAAGAGATGGGAGGTTTCTGAGCTGGAGAAGGGTGGCTGAGGGACCCGCCTCCTCTGCTGCAGCACTGAGCTCATCCTGCTTTGCTCTTGGCAGGATTCAGCCACCAAGCCATGGAGCCCACCATGGTGTGCCCTTCTCTGAAGACATCTCTGTGGTTCCTCATCCTCACTGGTGAGTGCTGTGGCTGGGGATGGGTGTGCAGGATTGGGCCCTGCATGGGGATGCTGCCCTGAGATGCTCACTCCGGGGCAAGAGGGAAGAAAGGGGCAGTGCCATAGGCCAGCACAGGGGTGAACAGTGTGCTCTGAGTACATCTGTCCCTCTTGATGACTGGGTCCATCCCTGCCCAGCCCTATGGTGGGGTTGATGTAAAGTCCTCACCTGCTTTATGCTGATGCACAGTTGGGTGGAATGAGAAGACCTTTGCAAAGGGAGCACTGTCAGGTGTGCTCAGTCCTTAGTAGACATCCAAGAACCCCCATTAACTGCACATTATGGTCACCCCAACAGCACAGAGGACTTGGTCAGACCCCATCTATACAATAACTCCCACAGCAACACAACAGGGCTCCCAGCTGCATCTGGGCTGTTCAGAGCATTGCTGTGTCCCTGGGGGCTGTCCCCAGCTGCCCTCTCCACCAGTGGGGTCACTGGGGAGGACCACAGGTCCCACTGGGACATCTGGGCAAGGAAGCTGGGAGAGACACGGGGAGCCATTCAGGAAGACCTTGCCTGCTCTATTGCTTCCAAAGGATTTCCTGCCAGGTTTTGCTGTCATTCCTTTTTCACTTTCTTGTAAACTCACATTGTTTCAGCCTAGACTGTGTCCTGTCTGACACTGTCCCAGTGGAGAGGCAGCCAGCAGAGCAGGGAATTGCCTCCTCTCCTCCTCTCCTCCTTGCCTGCTAAATGCATGGCCATTCCAAGCCTTTGAAGGTGTCAGTGGGTGGTGAGGAGCACAAGGCAGCACTGGGTGGCACTGAGGGTGCAGTTACCTCGCAGAAAGGTTGGACAGTCACAAGACATAGTCAAAGCACAAAAGGGGAGGTTCTCTACCCATTATTGCCACAGGCAACATGGGCAACTTTGAACGCTGCTAAACCCATGATGTCTTATTTCCTCTCCAGTGGGGGTTTCGGGAGGTACAGAGAATGAAGGGTGACCCACCTAGGTTAAATCTGGCAGGACATTCCTGTGGTGTCCAAGGAGGACAAATCCAGGAAGGTTATTTTTCAGTGTAAAGGCTGACACCTACAAACCAAACACATTGGCATGAGGCTGTGCTCCAGCGTGCTTCCCTTTCGATGTCAGAGGAACCCAACCTAGTCTCATCTCCCTCCTTTCCCAGGTCTGCTGGAGGTAACGTCCGGAGCCAGCAGGCTGCGCATCGAACCTGGAGACAGTGAGCTTGTCCTCAGCCTCCACAGCACCTTCTCCCTGTTGTGCTATGGGGATGGAGCACTGCTCTGGGAACGGGAGGGTCAGCCCCTCACTGCATCCCTGGAGCACAGGAATGATGTCTTTGTCAGCAACCTCACCCTCAAGAACGTGACGGGCCGTCACACTGGGGAGTACTCTTGTACCTACAGCCCGGAGCAGGCTCCAGAGCCGGCGGACAGGAAAGCCATCTACATCTACGTTCCAGGTAGGGGACAGCATGGCCTCATCCCCCCATTTACACAGCCTTTAGCAGCCAGGAGAAAGAGGGCTTTGGGTTATTCTGTCTCCAGGCAAATCCTCCTTCCCATCGCAGAAGAGCCCTTATAACGTCATGTGGCTGTGGCATGTCTCTGGTATGCCAGGTCATGGGAGAGGCCCATGTGTTGCTTAGACAAGTGGTGGGGGAAGCAACAGTGCTAGGCAGCAGTATCCAAGTTTCTCTCACCCTTCCACAAGTGGTTTGGCAAGCCCATGCCATCGCAGCTCTGCTTTGCCATGGGGAGTAAAGGAAGAAGCATTCCACTAGTCAGGAGACAGAGCCCTGGGGCAGTGCTGGAGGAGCACAGAGCAGCCCTGCTTTAGCTTCAAGCAGCTTTCTGTAACCAGCATTCTGTTTCTCCAACAGATCCCTCCTTAGTCTTCCTTCCCACAATGACCTCTGAAGAGCTCTTCATCTTCATCACGGGCTACACTGAGGCCATAATCCCATGCCGTGTAACAAACCCAGAGATGCAAGTGACCCTCTATGAGAAGAAGGTGGAGAACCCCATCCCAGCAGCTTATGACCCACAGCAGGGATTCAGAGGCTTCTTTGAGGATAAGACCTACTTCTGTCGGACAATTGTGGATGACCAGGAGGTGGATTCAGACACCTTCTACGTTTACAGGATCCAGGGTGAGCTTCCACTGTCTTGTTCTGTGCGCCTGCTGTGGCTGTCCCTTCAGCCCAATGGCAGGGGACAGCAAAGCTCTTCAGCTGTCTCCTTAGTGATGCTCTTGATCAACCTAGAGGCTGGGTTTAGTCCTGTCTCCATTACAGAATGGGTTCTGCTGAGGTGTCAGCTCCACCCCTTAGGGAAGAGGCTTTCCAATGGGCCAGTCCACCCAGGATGAATGGACTTGGCACCCACTCATCCCTTCCTTCATGATTCATTCCTTTCTTGCACCTTCTCCACAGTCTCATCTGTGAACGTCTCCATCAGCGCAGTGCAGACCATAGTGCGCCAGGGAGAAAATGTTACCCTGATGTGCACCGTGAGCGGCAATGAGCTGGTCAACTTCAACTGGGATTATCCCCGCAAGCAGGTGAGTGCTCCAGCCCCACAGGCTCCAGGCAGCAGCTCCAGCCTTCGCCCAATGTCCCATGGCAGTGACTCATCAATACCCTAGGTGAAGCTTCATAGGAAGCTGTGGGATGCTGGTGCTGCCACACAGAGGGGCTTGATGGGATGATCCTTAGATTCAGGCTGCCTCAGTGGCCTCGGATCAGTGCATGTTCCCTGTTGCTATGGCAGCAGACTGGGGTCCTCTACTCCTGCTCCCTCCCTGTGAGCATGGCTTTGTAGCTCCAATGGCAGAACACGCTCTTGAGTTCTCAGACCCCATCTCCTGTCCCTGTTGTGCAGGCAGGGAAGACCGTGGAGCCAGTGACCGACTTCCTGCCCGGATCCACCCACGAGATCCGCTCCATTCTCATCATCCAGAACGCGGAGCTGGAGGACAGCGGGACCTACGTCTGCAATGTCTCTGAGGGCTACCATGAGAAAACAGACCGCAAGGACATCACAGTCCGTGTGATCGGTGCGTTGATGCCCACAGACCCAAAGCCACCACAGCACATGGGTGTCAAGGCAGGATGTCCCAGGGTCACTCTTCTCCCCGCTCCTTGACACTGCCCTAAGTGACCATGGCAAAAAGGAACTCTCACCTTATGTCACCTCTGCCCACTTCATTATCCCAAGCCTCCCACTATGGCTTT
Organism: Coracopsis vasa; assembly: GCA_026283785.1. NCBI lineage: Eukaryota > Metazoa > Chordata > Aves > Psittaciformes > Psittacidae > Coracopsis > Coracopsis vasa. The sequence continues at coordinate 63,072 of JANHGB010040233.1, read as the reverse complement.
GTGACCCTTTATGGTAGTTGAGGGTATAGGTAAGAGCTCTTCTGCGCTGTGCAGTGTCAAAGTGATGTGAGATGATATTGTCACCTCCAATTTGCATCTGTCCTTCTCTCATGTAATTTGAGGGAATCTGCCCCATCTCCACAAGATAACAGCTTTCCCCCAGCATGCCACCGGCCCCATGAGCTGCTCTGCTCCAGTGTGGCTCTGCACCCACACTCCCCTCACACACAAGCTTGAATACTTTAAAGATGGATCTGGAGCTGCCCCACCAGTTCTGTGTGTGCAGAGGGTTTTGTTCCAGATCCATGTTTGTCCAAAGGGCTGGAGAAGGGGTTGTTTCTCTCTCTGACCCCTCAATCCCTCCTGTCCCCTCTCAGAGCGTGGCTTCGTGCGCTTCCACACCAGCCTGCCCAGCACCGTGTACGCCGAGGTGCACAAGAGCCGCACCATCCAGGTGGAGGTAGAAGCCTACCCACCACCCAGCATCGTGTGGCTGAAGAACAACAAGACATTGACCATGGAGAGCAGCAGCGAGTTCACCATCACCAGCAGGAACCTGTCAGAAACCAGGTGAGGGCCCATGGTTCCTCACCAGGGTGCAGGGAAGGGTTAACTCACAAAGCAACCTCCAAATTGCTGGTTGGACACAGCTGATGAATGGCTTTCTAAGGGTGGATGCCTCTGATGGGTGGGAGCTGGTTGCCTTTGAGCATTATCGGTCCCCAGATACCTTCCCACATCCATCACTGAGGGACCCTGTCTCCTCCAGGTACCAGACAGGTCTGGTGCTGGTGCGGGTGAAGCAGGAAGAAGGAGGATTTTACACCATCCGGGCTTCCAATGAGGATGATGAGCAGGAGCTGTCCTTCCACCTGCAGATAAATGGTGAGGATGGGCCGGCTAACATGGGGCTGTGGAGTGAGGGCAGTCTTAGGGTGAAGATGAACCTTCAGGCTGAAGCCCTTACTCCTCTGGCTGTGGCTCCAGAGTGGTTTGAGTTACAGAAAGAGCATTCAAGCAAGAAGCATGCTCATATCTGTCCCTTGGTCTCAGAGCAAGGGGGACAGGAACACAGTGCAGATATCAGCAGATATCAGCAGCTTGGTCTTCATGCTCTGTCTCAGTGTAGTAGATACAGAGATGGCACTTTCCCTTGTGCTTGCCTGTGCTCTCCAAGCAAGTTAGATGAGGGCAGGTCTCTTCCATACCCCCTCAAACCTTTCTTTTTGCTGTTAGCTTTCAAAACCCCCACACAATCAATGCAATGAGTCCTTCCTCACTGCCTCCTCATCCTCAGGCTGTATTAGGGGCACAATGGAATCACGTTTCCCTTTCATCTTGCAGTCAGAAAGGAAGGTTAGTTCCCATCCCTGTCTCTTGGTTTCAGTGCCAGCCAAAGTGGTGGATCTCAAGGAGAACAGCAGTGCCAGCGGTGGGGAGCAGACCGTGACGTGCTCTGCTGAGGGCATGCCCCAGCCAGAGATCAGCTGGTCTACCTGCAGCGACATCAAATGGTAAGTGGAGTGATAGAGCCCATGGGAATGGCCGGATACTTGCATTTTTTACAATAATAGACGTTTATTTATTTATTCATTTATTCATTTATTACTTTGGGCAAAATTTTCATGCTGGCCTCAGAAGACATTTTCCACATATATGGGAGAGGAGGAGTTGGAAGAAATTTATCATTACCACCTTCTAGCACCTAAAGGGGCCTACAGGAAATCTTGGGAGGGACTTTTTACAAGAGCTTGTAGGGACAGGACAAGGGGGAATAGACTTTAGCTGAAAGAGGAGAGATTTAGATTAGTTATTGGGAAGAAGTTCTTCATTATGAGGATGGTGGGACACTGGCACAGGGTGCCCAGAGAAGCTGTGGCTGCCCCATCCCTGGCAGTGTTCAAGGCCAGGTTGGACACAGGGGCTTGGAGCACCCTGCTCTAGTGGAAGGTGTCCCTGCCTGCAGCAGGGGTTGGAGCTGGATGAGCTTTAAGGTCCCTTCCAACCCAAACCAGGCTGGGATTCTATGAACTCGGTTCAGATATCTCAAATAAAACCGGGCCCACCTCTACGCCACTTCCTCAGCCCTTGTCTTTCTTTACTCTCTGCTTCACTTAACCCTGTCTCAAACATGAAACTCTTTGTTCCTGACAGAAGGCAGCTGTGTTAGTGCTGGTGAAGCTCCGGTACCTTGTACTTGGTATTAGCAGGAATATTGGTTTTCCAGCGCACTGTGTAGTAGCGAGCATCTGTGATCTTCTGGTTCTTCGGCAGAGAGTTGTCTGCCCAAGTGATCCGTATGGTGTCATGACTCAGGATGGAAGCCTGAACTCCCACCGGTGGCATCATGGGAGACGGATCTGGCACTGGAGTGTATGGAGCATTAATAACAAACAAATCAACCTCGGAAGTGTCTAGGGAATTGATGGGTAAAAAGTAGTGTATTATAATTAAAACGGGAGAAGGTGGCATTTTAACGTAGAACAAAAACAAAACGGGGAAATGCAGGGTTGTGCAATGAAATGAAAGGTGAGAAATGGAGAAAAAGAGAGAAAAGCCAGAGTTAATAGGTGACATAAGACAGGCTAATAAAATCACTCTTGCATCGTGTTCCCTTCTTAAGACAGTAAGACAACATATACATGCTAATATATATACACACCTAATATATTAGTGTTCAGTGCATTCAACCACGGCCTAAGAACCCCCAGCATGCAGTAATTGGAGCTATATTTGACTGAATGTCCACTGATCCCTCCCTTTCAGAAAACCATGAGGAAAAACAGCTGAAGTTCTAGATGGGTAACTGCGGCTTCATGAAAATTAAGGGGAACCCCCAGCACCTTTTAATGGTGCTCAAGTTCCAAGTGTCCCACAGATCTGCAATAACTGAGGAAAGTGCAAGTGCAAATCGTCATAATCCATCAGGATTCCAGCTACACAAGTGACTGTGTAACACAGAGTCTAGCAGGGAGCACAGTGAGCTACAGCATCGTAGTAGCTCGCTTGCAAACCGACTTCCCTGCTTAAAATCTTGTATTAATGTATTACAAGACAAGAAACACATATGCCAGGAACTTGCTTAGTGTAAGTGACAGGAGGCTGAGACTTAGAGAAAGAAAACGCAGGCTCCATATTCAAAACCTCAGTGTAAAAGACCCTCAAACACCTATACTTGTCCATAAAACACAAAACAAGGGCCTTCAGAACTGCACCCACAGGATCTGTGCTGAGGTAATGGTGGTGAGGCACCGGCCCAGGCTGCACAGAGAACCAGGCTGGGATTGGCACTTGAAAGGCTGTAATTTATAAATGAAACCAGTTTGAGGTGGCTCGATGAATGGATGACGTGCGAACACAACCACCACAACAGCAAGGCCACTCGGTTACACACCAGCACCATGAGCTCAGCTCGTGCAGTTCATGTTGGATTTTGGCTGTGCAAGACACTGAGAGCAGCCCCTCGCCCCTACCTGAGTGAGGCCTGGTCACCGCGCTCTCGTAGAGAGGGATCCCTTCGCCAACGTTGTTAAACGCCTTCAGAGTTATGACATAGTGGGAGCTTGGGTCTAAAGGGAAAGAACAAACATCTTAAGTCAAGCTCACAGAGAATCCTGCTTTCTCCTTCTCTTTGTTCAGTATTTTATAACAGAAAAACATGAAACAATCAGGCTCAATTTCCACACAGACCTTCTGTTAGTGCTCCATAGCTCTCCTACAGCACAAGTCTGCAGCCTCAGCAAACCTTCCTCAAGTACAGTCAAAACAATAGTGAGGAAAAACACCTTTAAATGACTATTTTAAGTTGCTCTACTATAAAATTACTCAAGGCTCCCATTTCATGGAACTTCTCCACAGTTTGTGACACTAACATTTATTTTGCTTTCAGGATATTTTACCCAACACAGAGAATTCTTTGGAGGGTTGAGTCTCTAGTTTTCTTTTCAAGTAGATGCCACTGTATCTTGGTGACATTCGAGTTTCTCTTTTTTGCCTGAGGCCACCTGTTCTGCAGCTCCAGAAGGAGAATCAGGGAATGCTGCTCAGCATGGGAGCGTTTTAATAAGTGTTGAAGGGAAAGCATCACATCAAAACGCACTGTGCTTCAAACTCAGTGAATGCAGGGTTCTGGATTTAGGAGGGAGGGCTATTCCTCTGCTTCTTTATCATCAGAAAGTAGAGTTTATTTGAAGCTTATCAACAGTGTAACATCCACTGCAATAGCTCACTAAGGAAAAAGATCATCTTAACAACACACATGTAGTATTAGTTATTTATAACTCCATAATTAGAGAACTGTGACAGAACTGAGAGGTAAAACTTGGGCATGAGTGTTGATCCTCTCACCATACCTAGGTTTTCAATGGTGTAGTATCTCTGCTTGTAGTCCACCTTGATGGTCTGGGCGTGAGGGCTGCCGATGCCGTACCCGATCGCGTAGCCTCTCACCACGATATTCTGGTTTTCAGGAGGAGTCCAGCTCACCACGATGCTGGTGACAAGTGGACGGACGTGCAGGGAGCTGGGAACTTCGGGAACACGGGTTTCTGTTGAGGAAAAATGATGGACTGAAAGGATTCCTTATAAATAAAGGTAATTACGTAAAGAGCTACGAGCTAGGAAAGTCAAATGAAGCACTTTGTGTCTGTATTGAAATGAGCACACTCCAAAGGAGAGCGTGTTGTTGTGCAAGAGAGAGCAAGGAACTCTACTAAGCAGAAGAAAATTAACACAGATTTGTAGACTAATATACTTTAACAGATCCTCTGTTCAAAAGAAAGGGCAGTTGTACTGAAGGAAAGCATCACATCTGCTTCAAGGCAGATGTTTTGATGTTTGTGCATGTTCTAGTTTGTCATTCTTCAAAACAGCCATGAAATTTATCACGTCCTTCCCCTCCAATCTACGTTCAGCTCCATCACATTACTTACCTGTGGGCATTATAATAATTATATTGAAAATATCCTAATGATGAAAGCAACATTCCTGAGCTTCAACAGACTATTCCAAAGCTCTAAGAATTGTCCGTAAACCACTGCTGCATGTGCTACAACGGTTTCTTCTGACTTGTCCTACACTTGTCACTGTTTAAATCCTTGGGCCTCTTTAATATAATTCACAAATACAATGCAACTGTACTACAAGCAACCCCACAAGCTACACAAATCCCCTCACAATCCACCAGAGCGCTGGAATGGGGATCCCCAACAGAAGAACTTCCACAACACGGCACTGAAATCCCCAAGTGTTTTTACTGGGTGGTGTTTTCCCCACTGTTGAGCAGAACTTCAGAGCAATCTAAAAGCACGGCTGCACCTACTGGTGTCCAGGCCTTTGTTTTATCTTCCCCCAGATTAAGTAAGAGCTTTTGTCAGGCCACTGGAGCCTGCTGTACGTTGGCAGATGATAAATAATTCCGTGCAAATAGAAGGCGAGTTCCCTGCTCTAAAATCGCATCAGTTCCGAGGGTTCTGCTTCCTGCAGGGACTTCACTTTAATGAAACATGCAGCGGTTCTCTAAAAGCATTTAATAAAGCACCACAACAGAAGGATTACTGGGATCATAATATGGCACTGGCCTGCTAGCCCTGGGAGTTCAGAGTCTCCAGCTGACACAGCTGATCAATTAAAGTTCACAACTATTAACTACAGAAAAGCCACAGCACGGCAGTAGGGGAGGTGACATTTTAAACTGCACACAAGTTACTGCACCGGGGAGAAACTCTGGACAAGTGTTTAACACCTCTGGCGTATGTGCTCCTTGGGGAGCACCGACTGCAAACCAACACAGCCCCCCTAAAACTAAACTGGAAGAGGCTGGCTCCCATTTCCATTGCTGACACCATAAAGTGAATTAGTTTCTATCCAAATTCAATGGAATAAGAAGGAGCTATGCCTCACATGTCCATTAAACCTGAGAAACTAAAGCTTGGTTGTAAACAGATTTGCATGGTACTGAAATTATCTACATGAGCTTCGTAAAGAAAGAAAAGCAAAAAGCATCATAGAATCCCAGCCTGGTTTGGGTTGGAAGTGACCTTAATATCATCCAGTTCCAACCCCTGCCACGGGCAGGGACACCTTCCACTAGAGCAGGTTGCTCCAAGCCCCTGTGTCCAAC
>JANHGB010040233.1:0-56851 GCA_026283785.1 Coracopsis vasa | reverse complement strand
ATTGGACAGCAATTATACCTATCAAAGAAGTCCAAAATGCAAAGATAATTTGGCTAATTTACAAATAAAGATAAGCACGATGGAGCGCAGCCGGAGGGAGCGTCGCATTCAATTGTCCCACCACCCAACCTAAAATCTGAGGAATTAGATTACCTCCCTTCACACACACTTCAGTAAATGATGACTGGCCCTAGGGCACAGCACTCAACAACCAGGACACTTGTCCCCATGTCAGCCAGTATTACTTCTGCACCTTATTTTAGTGTCCAATCACATCCCAGACACACTTCCATAAAGATTGGGCTTTGTATTCCCAAGAAGAGAGAGAAGAAAACACTTGATGAGCAGTGTCCAGCCCTCGCAGACAAGGCAGGTCACGACGCTAACTCTTGGTCATTTGAGGACATCCTTCAGCAGAGCCCCTTAGAGCCATATGGCCCAGAAGCTACAGCAGCCGTCCAGCACCGAGCTGAGAACATGCAAAACTCAGTGCTGAGGTGTCACAGCACTGGCTCGCTGTTTCCTGCAGCCTTTTGGATGATGGGCTCAAGCATAGCGATGCCAACTCAGACCTGGGCTGCGGCGGGTTTGTGCACTCGCACTTTCCAAACAAGTGCATGTAACGCAGGCTGTTATTTATTGACTGATTGTTTTACCTTGGCTCCCGAACAGTTTCCCTCTCCCTGAAGGTACTCAAGTGGTTTCAAGCAAGGACAGAGCCAGATCTGCGAGCAGGACACCACAACCAAACTGCCAGAGATGGGGTGTGATGAGTTGAAGGATAGAGATGTTGGAGTGTGCAGGCAGGGAGCACGCTGCAGGCAGAGCGGCTGCAGGCAGAGCTGCACCTCCTGACCCACCGCGAATAAATGACCTGACATAGTTCTTTAGTGTGAGGGCAGCGAGACATTGGCACAGGGTACCCAGAGAAGCTGTGGCTGCGCCATCCCTGGCAGTGTTCAAGGCCAAGCTGGATGGTGCTTGGAGCACCCTGCTCTAGTGGAAGGTGTCCCTGCCTGCGGCAGGGGGTTGGAACTGGATGAGCTTTAAGGTCCCTTTAACCCAAACCAGTCTGTGATTCTATGATGTTATTGTACTCTGCTGGCCACACACCCGGGCATCCCATGGAGGACCCAGCTTTCCCTCAGGTGCCTTTATCCCCCCCTGGACCAGGTGCAGCACCAAGGGGCAGCCCACCCGGCTGCTGGGGAACGAGTCTGCAGAGATCGGGCTGCGCACCAACGCCACGTACCACGCGGAGCTGCAGGTGTACCGCGTGAACAGCACCCTGCAGCTGCACAGGGTGGACGAGCCCCTGCTCCTGCGCTGCACCGTGCACAACTTCCTGGGCACCAACTCGCAGGACATCACACTGGTCCCACATGGTGAGGGCTGAGGGAAGCGTCTGAGGCAATGGTGGGGAGATGGAGTTTTCTGTCCGTGTCTCCAGCATGGAGGTGCTGGGAGCCAGGACAGTCCTCTGGTGACTGCAGTCCTCATAGGCAGGAAACCTGGGTATTTCTGCCCCAGATAAAGCCTCCTTTAAGCTGAGCAGGAAAGGATGCTCCAGGAGGAATCTGGAGCGTCATGGACATCCCCTTCCCACCACTAGCGGGGTCATCCATCTAAGGAGGCAAGATGAGAGTGCCTGAGCAGGTCCCTGGTGCCTTGTTATTAACCCGTGGGTCACTAGATGGTGCCACGGACTCAAACATCCATGCACTGAACATCCTAAACACAAGGAAGAATGGTCTGAGCCCAGGCCGGAGCTGTCAGTGCCCCCCAAGCAAACCAGCCCCCCTGGCTCCTTGCGTTGTCCCATGGTCAAACCTCTTACAAGGCAGCAGGCTGTAACCACTCATCACCCTATTATCCATGGGGGTACAGGGCACAGGTCTGCCCAGGAGGAGAGGACAGGCACGGTCAGGGCCAATGTCTGGGGGGGATGCATGTAGCAGGAGGGGGACAGTGGCTGGAAGAGGGAAGGAGAAGGGTACAAGATGCATTGCTGTCCCCTCCTTTCCTTGGGGTACCCAGGCCGTGCAGAGGTGGAGGAGTCTGACTGCTGTCCCTGTTCTTGTTGTAGCCTTGCCGTTCAAGGTGGTCATCATCTCTGTCATCCTGGCCTTGCTGGTCCTCACCGTCATCTCCCTGATCATCCTGATCGTCCTGTGGCAGAAGGTAAAAGACCATGGGCTGCATCAGTCTCTGCATGCCCCTGGCTAGACAGTGAATGAGGCAATGACTGCAGGGACTAAAGACTCCCTAACAAAGCTCACCAATATCCCCCATGCCCTCTCTGACCCTCAGCCTCTCAGACCTCTCTTCCCTTTGCTCCCATTTCCAGAAACCTCGCTATGAAATCCGCTGGAAGGTGATCGAGTCCGTCAGCTCTGATGGGCACGAGTACATCTACGTGGATCCCATGCAGCTCCCTTATGACTCCAGCTGGGAGGTGCCCAGGGACAAGCTGGTGTTAGGTAAAGGCTTGACAGGTCTCACCGATGGACCCCCATTGGTGGTTGGATGGTCCTGGATGTCTGGGGGTTTGGGATAGGTTTGGGTTTGTGATCTCCAAAAGAGACCAACCCAGAAAGGAACAGAGATCCCTGGATGTGGTCCCAATCCCAAACATCATAGTTCACAACCACTTCCATGCCCACCAGGATCACTGGTGTGGTTTCAGATCAGGGACTGGTCTTTTCCGAGCTCCTCTCCTCGAGGGCCATCACTGACTTTGTCTCCTTGCTCTTTCCTTGCAGGACGCACTCTCGGCTCGGGTGCCTTTGGACGTGTGGTGGAGGCAACAGCCCATGGCCTGAGCCATTCGCAGTCCTCCATGAAAGTGGCAGTCAAAATGCTCAAGTGTGAGTTGCCCCCACACCATCCCCTTCCCTATCCTAAAGCTGCAGAGGCCAAACGGTGCCCGTTCACTCCCCTCCTTGCCCTGTCCCACAGCCACTGCCCGGAGCAGCGAGAAGCAAGCCCTCATGTCCGAGCTGAAGATCATGAGCCACCTGGGACCTCACCTCAACATCGTCAACTTGCTGGGGGCCTGCACCAAAGGAGGTACCTGAGAACTGTCCTTGGAGTGAATAATTCCTGCTTTCTGGTTCAGAATGATTCACCCTTCCCTATGGAAAGCCTTGTGAGGCTCTGAAAGCATTTCTTTCCAATGTGATTGAGAAGCCATGTTTCTGTTAACATCCACCTCCCATCCCAAACACAGATTTCAGATTCCCAAAATGCTCTGTACCAGAAAGGGGGCTTTCCCCTTTTGAACTTGCTTAGACACCCTGCAACCTGACAATGTTCCTTTGGGATGATACTCACTGAGCAGGGCCAAGGCAGGGCTGATGTGGGTGCTGTCTCCCATCAGGACCCATCTATATCATCACCGAGTACTGCCGCTATGGGGACCTGGTGGACTACCTGCACCGCAACAAGCACACCTTCCTGCAGTGCTATGGTGAGAAGGCACGGCGAGAGGCAGAGCTGTACGGGAACACCCCTACGGAGGACCACGTGCAAAGGTACTGGAAAGCAGCACTGTCCTCCTCCCTGGTGCCTATCGCACCATAGCCCCCATCAATAAGGCTGGTATTCCCAGGGAGGATAAGAACATTTCATCCAGACCAGTACAATAAAAGCTGGGCCAGCACTGGGACACAGCTGATCGCTCTATTACCTTGTGAGACCAGCCCATGTGCCAACCAGCCACCCCCAAACAGCTCCTGGCAGATGAGGAGTTAGCAGAGGCAATATGCGTGTCCTGGAGGATGGGTTTGCTAGCACACACTCCGGCTGCTCCATGCCAGTTGGGAATATTCCCTGGCATCGTTAACTTCAGTGGCATAACCATGGCTATGCATTCAGTACAGACACAAAGGGTTTCCCCCTTTACCCTTAGAGACCTCAGCTCTGCATTTTCAGGGCAGGTTGTGTTGCTACTGAGCCTAAGGGAGAAGTGCTATAAGCAGTGCAGTTACACAAGAGGTCCTACAAGGGAAGGGAAATGGTCCTTCATCTGTTTGCCAGCTGTAAGGGATGCAGGCACATCAGCACGGAGAAATGGTCCCGTGGGAAGTTAGAAAGCAGCATTTCCTTCTAGCAGGCTGAAACAATACAAAGTAGAGCAGTGTCAAGACATCAGCACAGCTGCCCTCTAGACTTCCTGCTTGAAGGCAGCTGAGATCCTCCTAAGCACTAAGTCTCCCAAGCCCATGGGGATGTGCCACACAGCTCCAACCATGCAGCAGACTTCCCTTGCCCAGTACCAGCATGTGGAAGATGGGTGCTGCTTCCCAGATGCAGTAGTTGCTCACTCCCTGCTGTGTGGGGCATTTCAGTGCTGGGGCTGAGGGCTCAGGAATTGCAGTCCCACGAATCACTGTCCCCATTCCCTGCATCTCCTCCTCTCCTCTGGATCTGAACAGCCTCTTTGCTTCCCCCACAGTCACCTCTCCTTGTCTGTCGAGAGCGATGGGGGCTACATGGACATGAGCAAGGATGACTCCCTGGATTATGTGCCCATGTCCGACATGAAGGGTGAAGTCAAGTATGCTGACATCGAGTCCTCTAACTATGGCACCCCATACGAGCTGGACAGCTATTCCCCATCAGGTAACAACTCAGCCACAGCAGGAGGCAGAGGGGCTTGCACTTTGGGTGCTGGATGCATTTGCTTGCAGAGATGGGTGATTTATATAGCAAAGGTCACCTTTGGGATGAGTTCAGCAGTTGACTGAGTAATACCCACATCCATCTCTGCTTGCTCTTCAGCTCCTGAAAGAACAGACCGGGTCACGCTGATAAACGAGTCTCCCCTCCTCAGCTACATGGACTTGGTGGGATTCAGCTTCCAGGTGGCCAATGGGATGGAGTTCCTAGCTTCCAAAAACGTATGTATGGCTCTGGTCCATGGTGCCTGCAGCAGCGAAGGCCAATGCTGCCCTGCTGTGTGCTGTGGTCAGCTTCTGCTCATTGCCCCTCTGTCCATGCCAACCTCCTCATGGGAGAAGTGGCAGTGAGATTGAATAGCTGCTGACCACTTCTCTTTGGAAACACAGACCTGGGGAGCAGCATGACTTTATTTGCACATGACAGCTAACCCTGGCTTAGATTGAGCTCCAGACCTCAAATTCCCTGACTCTGAGCTCCTTCCAAGCCATGCACAGCACATCTGTGGTGTTATATCATCCTGTTTACAGGGATGACCAAACAGTGATGACCTCTCTGTGCTACAGCACAACGCACTCCACAGCAGAGCCACTACTCTCCACATCACCCCTATTAAACCACGTGCTCTGAGCCCCCCAGGCCTCATCAGAAGTGCTTGTTTAGTGGAAATTAAGCCACTACACAGGACTAGGTTCTGGGATTTCCTAAGGTTTCATAAGGTCTCAGGATTCCTAAGGTTTTCCTGGCTTAGCCTAGGGCAGGCAGTAATACAGTTGGACTGTGTGAAACATCACACAGGGCAGGGCTAAGAGAGGGGGTGATGATGGCATCAGTGACGAGAGGAGAGAAATTCCTGGCTCTCTGCCTGTAGCCAGACATGGTCAGTGCTTCCTTGGGCTGTCTGGGGGCCCCTCGCAGTGACAGTGTCCTGCCTCCCCCTGCAGTGTGTGCATCGTGACCTGGCTGCCAGGAACGTCCTCATCTGTGAGGGGAAGCTGGTGAAGATCTGTGACTTTGGCCTGGCACGAGACATCATGAGGGATTCCAACTATATCTCCAAAGGCAGCGTGAGTACCGGGAGCTGTGCAAGCCCCTTCTTCCTGGGGCTTTGGGCCCGTCCATCATTGTGCCAGGGGTGGTGACAGGGCAGGACTCCCAGGAGATGGTGTCAGCAGCCACCTATCCTGATGTGCTCTGCATATTGTGGAGTAGAATTGCGCATCCATATCCCCAGGCTCTTATGGAAGAACCTGGGCAGCAGCAGTAAAACCGAGGGTGGTCCCTGCAGAGCCCATCACTGGCAGCAATGCTGCATCCGTTCCCTACGCAGCACTGAGTCTGGTCCTGAGCAGGAGGGGTATGAGGTTGGGCAACCCAACAGTGCTGCAGTGGGTCACTGGCCACTCTGGGAAGAGGTTCACAGACTCCTGCTCTAACCACTAGACCACAGGGAAAGAGGAAGTGCTTTCCTCTACTTTCCAGAAAGATGTCTCCAGTCTTTCAAGGCAGGAGAGGATGAGGCTGTAACTGAGCTTGCCCAGAACCTACCCTGTGACTTGAACACAGCAGGTCTGCTTCCAGTCTTAAGATATTAGGGAATGTGCAACCCCAAGCAAAGCAGGCCATGTAATTCCCAGAGAAACTGAGGCTGGGGGAGCTGAGAGTGGAGCCAGGTTCCTCCAACCCCAATCTTTATCTACTCCATGAACTTACTCAACTTCTCTTGTGCTTTCTCCCATTTGCATGGGACGGCAGACAGGCGCTCGGTGCCTGGGCAGGGAGACCCTCCTGCAGAGGGGCTGCGGTTTTCCAATCCAGCTTTGCCATAGCTGCTTTTCCTTCCAAAATGGGAAATGAAACTGGGCCCCTTTGCAATCCTTCCTGGAGATTATTTCGGTATTCGTTGTGCAAGCAAATCCCAGGAACAGCACAGCCAGTGCTGGCTGAAACAAGGGCTGTAGATGCAGCTGACTCTCTTCTTGCTCCATTTTTTCCTCTTAGACCTTCTTGCCCCTTAAGTGGATGGCTCCTGAGAGCATCTTCAACAACCTCTACACCACCCTCAGTGATGTGTGGTCCTTTGGGATTCTCCTCTGGGAGATATTCACTCTAGGTAAGTGCCCTGGAGATCATGGTGGTATCTATAGGTCTGATAGCGTGTTAGCAGAATCCCCTCCCAGAGACAGTAGATTCCCATTTCTAATTCCCAAGTCCCAGCCTTACCAATCAGGGCAGCACTTCATTCCCTGTCTCCTTCTTTCCCATGCTGACATTGCCATTTGGAAGTGAAATGAAAGAGGAAAGGTAAAGAAAAAGGAAAGCTTGGTGTGAAATGCATGTTGGCATGGGGTGGCAGCAATCCACCAGCCTGATCTCCTGCTCTCCCTTTATACCCAGGGGGGACTCCATACCCTGAGCTGCCTATGAACGAACAGTTCTATAACGCCATCAAACGTGGCTATCGGATGTCCAAACCCACCCATGCCTCTGATGAAATGTAAGTGCTGCCCATATGTGTTTGCCTTGGGCCTGCAATACACAAGCTACAGAAGCATTTCTGCCTCTCCTTTCCCCACCCAATAACTCACCAGAGTGCTCTCTTGTCCCTCTTGTTAGCTACGATATCATGCAGAAGTGCTGGGAGGAGAAGTTTGAGATCAGACCATCCTTCTCACAGTTGGTGGTGCTTATGGGAAACCTCTTGGTGGATTGCTACAGAAAGGTATGTTCAAAGGAGCCTGTGCTGAAGAGACAGGAGGGGGTCAGTGCTTTGGTTAAGTCCTCAATCAGGGTTCTGAGACCAGTGTTTAGTGCTCCTATACCAGAGGATTTTGCTGTGACTAAGGCTGCATTAGCTTGAACATCCATTGAAGGTGGCTTGGGCATCCTGGGGATACTGCTGAGACAATCAGCATCACCAGACAAGCAGCTTGGATCTCAGCAACTGCAGAAATCAGAACTGCCAGGAGATCAAAATCCTGCTTCTGACTGTTTGGTGTTTTGGAGCTGTGGAGCTGTGCCCCTGTCGTCTCCCTTAGGAAAGGTTCATGATCTGTCTCTAGAGGAGTCAGGGTACCTGAACCCAGCTAGAAGGGGCCAGGCCCTCTAGAAGAAGCCTAGCAGACAGGGAAAGCAAATACAACACAAGTTCATCTTCTCCACTCACGAGACCTTCCCGTTTCCTTGGTACCTGCAGAGGTACCAGCAGGTGGATGAAGAGTTCATGAAGAGCGACCACCCCGCTGTTGTCCGCACAAGACCCACGATCCCCAGGCTGAACAACGCCAGGATCACAGCCAGCTCCCCCGCCGGCAGCATCCTCTACACCTCCGTGCACCAGAATGGGGGCGAGAATGATTACATCATCCCTCTGCCCGACCCCAAACCAGAGGCAATCTGTGACCTCCCTCAGGAGGCCTCCATCAGCCGGGCCAGGTAAAACATCGCTTCTGAAGCATCGCATCGTCCCTTCTCCTGACAGACATGAAAACAGGGCCCTCAAGAGGAAATGGGGATGCTCTGCTGAGGGGTAGACCAGGGCTGGGTTTACCAGGAGGGAAGAAGGGCAGTGTCACCCCCATCTGAGCCTGCAGGGATAGGGATGAACCAGGGGAGCTGGGACATGAGCTAAGATAAGGTGCCATCTCAGATCCCCATACATCAGCCAGCACAGCTGGGGATAAGTGACCCCACTCACAAGGAGGAGGGCTCAGAGGGACTCATGGCCTGCAGAACACAAAGGGGTGCATGTTGTGTTTTAGGACTGAATAGACCAAACTGATACTGTCTGGAAAGCTATACAGATGCAGTGGGGGTGCTTGGAGCTCAACATGCTTCTCAGCTGTTGGGAATCCTCTGCCACCAGGAGACTTAGGACAAGGCACTCATTTCTCTCTCCCTCTTGTCTCCCTTCAGCTCTATGCTGAACGAGGCCAACACATCGTCTACAATATCCTGTGACAGCCCCCTGGGCCTCCGGCAGGACGAGGAGCAGGAATCCGACCCCCAGCCAGGCTGCCAGGAGCTGACCCCAGGGCAACAAGAGGTGGAGGAGAGCTTCCTGTAGTCAGAGCTGGGCTGACTCTGCATCTCCCTATGGAGAGGCCAGCTGAGGGGCTGACCCAGATGTCACAAGAGCCACGCTGTGTGTCTGTACATCGGGACATCCCTGCCTGCCCCAGCATCCCTCCTTCCCTCCTGTCTCCCAGCGTTGGGTGGGGAATTGAAGACTTTTCCCCATTGCCATCCCCTTTCCCCTTACAAAGAGGTGGCTCAGTGCTAGCAACCTTCCAGATCACTGCCACATCCTCCTCAGTGATGAAACCACTGCAGGAGGGAGACATCTCACAGACCAACATCTTCTTTTCAAGTGGAAGACGTGGGTTGGTTCTCCACAAGAGACGCCACTTTCTGTGTTACTAAGATGATGCTCCAGCCTCTTCCCCCTCCATGGCGATGAGTTTCATCTCCTCTGCACCAGCACTTCTCTGATGGTCTCAGCACCAGCCACACTGTGGTTCTGTGAAATGCCAGTGGGATGGATGATGTGCCTGGAGTCTACTGCTGGGGTGCAGATAACCTGTAACACCAGCATTCAGCTGCTGGATATCAAGAGTACATTGGGTAGATTCTCCTCCAAGCACAGCCAAGTCCTGGGGAGAGCAGCCAGCGTCTCAGAGATACCGAATCACCATCTTCCCTTCTTGACAGCTCTTCTGTGGTGGAAAGAGCATCACAAGCACTACAGGTACCCATGGCTCTGGGGCACAGCTCTGCACCCATCTGGAGGGGCTGTCACACCCTGAAGCCTTTTGTGCTTGCCAGGGGCATGCCAGGAACTCAGAATGCTCTCACAATGACTCTGTTGTAGCAAAGAGGGCAGTCCAGTGTTGTTTGTGTTGTCTGTGTGGACACTAAGCTAACTATTCTCTATTGAAGATTTAAAGGGAACAAATATATTAACCCACTAGCCAGGGCCAGTATAAGAAGCAATATGGCTACTCATTAATCTACTGCCACAAAGCCCAGCTCATCCGCTGGGAAATCATATAACCCTGCCAGCTGCAAAATGTTTGTGCCTTATCTTTGGGAAGCAAGGGATCCCTTTGGATAGACTGTTCACTCAAACACCCTTTCTCAGGATGGGAGGTCTCGCCGGGCCCTCCTGAGTCATAGCAAGACTATGGGGAGCAATAAGGATGTCAGAACATCAACCCAGGGATATCTTAAAAGAGAGACTGGGAAATGCTTAGTCACAGTTGAACTGGATCTCACACCCTGCCACTTTCTGGGGGCCAGACATAGCCACTTGCTGGGCTGTGGATGAAGTGCCATGGGTAACCAAGCAGGGCAGGAGGAGCCAGGGAGGATTCCTCCCTCTTGGAGAGTGGTTTGAAGAATAAAAGGGCAGAGACCTTCCTCCTGCTTCTCACCTCCTTCCTCACAGGCAGGCCTGGGATTGATGCTCTCAGCAGGCACTTGAATGAGGAGACTCAAAGCAGGAGGAACACCAGGCTTTTCACATCAGTTGTGAACAAACCTCTTGCAGAGATGGAAGCTGGGCCCCCAAAAGCAGGTCTGACACCATAGAAACTAGCAGGGCTTTTTCTTGCACAGACCTCTGCTCGCTGCATGCCCTCACTGCCATTAACCCCTCCATTCATGCACCTCTGTGGATGCAGAAGCTGCACAGGCAGGTTTACAGATTCAGAAGTTCCCTCAGCATCTTGCTGGGCTTCTGCCACCTCAGAGCCACTGAGATTTCTTTTTACTTCAACACACGAAACTTCTGCCAGAAATCCCCAGCAAAACAGCTTCTGTTTTAAGTTGTCTATCGTTGCAATGCTGCCATTTGTGCAGCTAAAAGAGGAGTAGGTGTTTTGTGGGCTGATGTCCTTGCTAAAATGTGAACATAAGGAATAGCACTTTTATTGGCAGCCGGTGGAGTGTATTTTCAGCTCATGTGGTCAGATTCCATAGGAAACACACTGTGAATAACAACTGTTTTTCCATGCTCTGTTCCTCCTGCTTGTAACGAAGGAACCATCTTCTGTGGCTACAGTTCATGAAATGATCCTGACCGCAGAGAAGCAGTAACTTATCAGATCCTTAGGGTCTGACCACTTTATCTGTGTAAGGTGCTTGGTAAGATCCGTGTCACTGCAACTTGAGCCCATAGGATGGCACATCAGATCATCCTCATAGCCCCTGTCTGCACCAGCTCCATTTTAATTTGTTGCTCCCTATTAAAGGTGACCAGAAGTACCCAGTACTCCAGGTGAGGTCAAATCTAGACCTCACATAGGGCATTAATGGTTCTGGTCTGTACTGGATTTGGCTTGCCTGGTGTAGCTGTGGGTAATGTTGGCCTTTTACCAGCCACAACGTACTGGCTGTTAGGAGTCATCCTCTGACCAGTCCATGCACCTACGTCTTTCTGCTCCTCCAGCATTTCTAACCCAGCTACTCCCCGCTGTTCCAGACATTGGGTCATCAGCACATTTTGTTAACAAACTGTTATTTTTGGGCTGGACTGACTAATAAAAGTATTAAATACTTGTAGCATCCAGAGCAACACTAGAGAGCTGCTTTTACTACCTCTGTCCAGCCCAAAGATTTCCCCATCAGTTAACCCTTTCTCATCCTCCCTTTGGCTGTTTACTGTTTTACTTCACAAATCCCACACTAAACTCCACCTTATACAGATTAATTATTAATTAAATTAGTAATTTCCCACTATCAAATAGTTTCCACTGTGCTGAAAGAGGAGATCTCTGTTTTGTCCTTGCTGGGGGAACTCAGGTATCCTGTCCTATTATCTGGGCATTACCCTTGGATCTATTGCATTTTGTCCCATTTGTAAATGTACTGCAACTATTATTCCCATCAAAACCTGTCCTGGCTGCTGACATGGTGCTAACCCCCCCTCCCTCTTCCTTCTTAAAGCAGGTACGCCAGACTCTTTGCAAAACAGTGCAATTCTCCAGAGAGATAGGACCAAATGTTTGCCTTTGGCCAAGTCTTGCACTTTGTGGTACTTCCCTGTCCCTACTCAACTCTTCCCATCACCACTTAGGGCATGCACACTGGCTGCAGCGAGCAGATCTCTACCAGGCTGGCAGTGGGCAAAGCCAACATCTTTTGCTAAGCATCCCTGTGACTCTCCTCTAAGAGAAGACTTGGTAAGGCTGAGGCTTACAGCAGCCCCTAGGCAAGCTCTCTCTGCTGCCGACATTCCAGTCCCCACATGTCCCAAAGGGTGAGGACCAGGAGAAGGGGTCAGCTGTTCTGCACCCATCAGTTTTGCAGCCATAACTTCCCCGGTGAGGCTCCAAAGGGAATCAATCCCTCTGGGTTTCTAGTTTCAATGATCACCATTTGTATTTGAGTGTGTTTTTGTGTTTAGAGGTGGACCCAAACTGACCCCCCCATAAAGGGACACATCTTGCCACAGCTTGGGCCCATCTCTCGTGCAATATCTTTTATGCGTAGATTGTATTTTACTCTGCAGCTGTCACATCGTTATCAGCACCAGTGTATACATAATCCTACTGCCAGTCACTATTCCATACATACCTACGTGTATCCCAGAAACTAATGTGACACTTTGGTGTCTCTTTCCACATGTAAGATGCTTCTCAGACTGTGTGCGCAGGTTTTAACCCTTTCGTCCTTCTCGGTTTGAGCGTGTTATGGTGTTTTTAAGCGCGAGTGTCACGTTTAGTGTTTGTTTGTGTCATGTAAAGAAATGTAGAGCACAGCGGACTTTACTCGTAACTGAATTGTCTCTGTTCACCTGCCAAGGGCACCGTGGTGGAGTCCCACGGGGACCGGAGGCAGAAGCGCAGTGCAGATGTGCAGCCAGGGGGAAGTCAGCCAGAAGTGAGAAACGGCTCTTCCCCTTCTTCCCAGTCAGGGCTCCGGGCTGGGGGAGAGGCAGCAGCACACGTACAGGGTACTGAGGGTTCTGGCTGTGGGGAAGCGCAGGGTGTGAAGATGGGCAGATCTGGAGAGGGGGATTTCACAGATGTCTCCTTACAGAGGCTCCTTCTAAACTGAGATCTCAGCTAACGTGCTAAGGAGGCAAACCCAGTCCGGGTTTGGGAGGCAAATCCAGCACATAAGCATGAGGAAAGGCTCTGGTCGGGCTCAGCACTTAGCTCAGGTCCCAGGGTCTTGTGGCCAGTTCACAGTGCAAACCACACAGACCAAGCCAGCTCTGGGGGGTGCAGACACAGCCTGACTGTATTCCCACTTGGAGAGCATGAAGGTTGCCCTGGGACATGCCAAGATGGATCCAGTTGGCTTTGGCAAGGGCAGGGGAACTGCTCCGGTGTGGCTGCATTGGCACTTTGGAGGGATGCCTCTTGCAGGGGTGGGAGGAGGCAGGGAAGCCAACTCATGCTGGGAGGCTGCAGTGCCCCATCAACCTTATCCTTTCCTCCTCACGGGTTGCACCAGAACTGCAGAGCTTGCCCAAATCCTGCCCTCTCCCCCTTCCTGCTGTGCTGGCTTGTTGGCATCGCACTGTTGCTCTGCAGCATCTCTGAACAGAAGCAGCATCTGCCTCCGTGCTGTCTGTCAGAAACCATCCCGAGGGCAAAGACAAAAACAGAGTTCAGATTAAGGTACCAAAGAGTTAACACTTTCCTAGGTTTACAGATATATTTGTAGGGTTTGTACTACATCACATCTATAGCCATGAGATACTATTTTTATGCTGTAAACTTTTACAAATACGTTTTTAAAGAAAGAGTTTAAAAATAAAGGTGTTTTTCTTTTTGCAGAGTTCCATCTCTTCCTTTTGTGTGCCTGGTTTTGGGTGCTCCCACTCAGATGGGGCTGGGAATACAGCTTAACCATGTGGTGGGTGAAGGCTAAGCATGTTAATACGCTGTGCATGACCCCAACGCTTAGTGAAAGCCAAGCTGGGAGCCAGGCAGAGGGAAGCACAGCAAGGCTACAGCTGAGCCCTGGGACATGGTAAGGAAAAGGGGCTGCAAACAGGGAATGATCTGCCCTGCCACGTTGGTAACTGGCCAATTTGTGGATCCCGTTGCACTGGGAGGAGGTGGGTAGAGGGAAGGACACAGAGAGGAGTTCCCATGTGTATCCCCTGTGCCTGAGGCTTGGGCCAGCAACACCAAACAAGGGCTTGATGTGCTCCTTGGAATCATTGCTGGGTCTGTGCTCAGATCAGGGTAGGGATGCAGTAGGTGCCAGGCTGAACAGCGCTGGGCTGAAGGAGCTGGGAAACAGCACAGTGCTGTTGGTTAGTTTCTCCCCATAGTTTAATAGCTCAGGGTGATGGGAGAGACTGGAGGTAGCAATGGGGCAGGGCACCAGCAGCTACGCTGCAGTGCACAGTGCTCCCCATGTCCAGCTCTCCTTCAAGCTGGGCTCTCCCCTGCCTCTGGGATGAGGAATTCACTGATACCCTCTAAGGATGAACCCCAAAAACACCGGCTCCCCACCCTGCTGCTCCTCCCCAGCCCTGTGAGACCGGCACCTCCTGAGTCCAGCCCAAAGTTCGCTGCTCTCCTGGCTCCAGTGGAACTGCTCTTACAGAAAATGCCCCCAGGCTGCTGAGGGAGCCGTTTGCAGCCAGCTCTAAAGCCTGGGGTTGATGTGAAGAGGGGTTTTTGAACTGAGGCTCAAATAGATCCATGCTGACCCTGTTTTGAGGCTGCAGGATGCAGCCCTATGCAAACCCCTATCGGCAGCAGTTGTTTGTCTCTCTGGAAACCCCTTGTGCACCCAAAGGCATTGGCTGCAGCAGAAGGCAGCTCCAAGTCCCTTTTCCATGCTTTTCCCGCCTCTGCTCAGTTTGCCAGGGAGGAGGTTTGGAGGCTCCGGACCAGCTCAGGCTGATTCTCCCCAGATACTCTCTGAGTCACCTGGCAAGGCTCAGCCAGGACAGGCAGACAGGGCTGAATCAGCAGGGAAACAATCACCTTGTCCCCAGAGGGGCTGCAGGAAAGGCTGGGGGGGAGCAGGGAGAGGGAATTGGGAGACCTCAGCCCTGAATCCATCTGGTTCCCGCTGCCCGATCCCTGCCTGGCAGGTCTGCTTGTGGGGGTGCACTGGGTACACTGAGTACAGGCTGTGACTTGTCACCTGCAGACCCACATCCCCTTGGGTTGCAAAGGGCCTCCTCAAAGAGTAGGGAGGCTGAGTGCTTCCCTTCTCTGCATTAAACCTGCCTGGTTCAATGCTTGCTCTCACTGGTGAGTCAGTTCTCTCTGAGCTGGCATGTGTTCCTGGAAAAAAGAGTTAAAAAGAAGAAGGAGGGAAACAAACATCCTTTAAAAACCCCCTTTGGCTCAAAAGGAGGAAAGAATCATCAGGCAGACATCTCCTGTTGCCCCTCTGCTCGACAGCCCCCCGGCTCAGGCCAGGAGCCCCCCAGCACACCACAATTCATGTTCTTCTTCCCCACATCCTGCCAGGAAAAAGTGCTGAGAGGAAATCTCCTCTGGCCAAGAGCTGCCTTTCCTCCTCTCTGGGCTTGCTCCGGCTCTCCAGCCATCCTCCTGGCCAGAACCAGGAGCTGTCTCCATGCTCGCATGACTCTTAGTCATCCCCAGCACAATCAGCCGTGCTCTCATCCCTTGGCCCCAGGACCTTGTCTTGCTGGTACCTCTCTAACTGCTCTCTTTGGAGCAGCCCTTTCCCCTCAGTTTGTGGAGACAGGAGGGCACTTCTCCACATGCACCTTTGCATTGCAAGTGCAGGTTCAGCAGCCACTTTTGTGCAGTCATTCTGGATAAGTACATCTCTTTCTGCCCATGCTTTAGAGCCAGTGCCCCTGCCACCTCCCCATTGATGGGGCTGCAGCTGGGTGCAGCTAAGAGGAGCCTTCCATCAGGACCTTCCTCCCTGTGCTTCCCAGCACTGTCAGGTGGTTGTGACTTCCCATCCCAGAACTACCATGAACCACCATGAACTTCTGCTGCAGCGTGGGGTTATCAAGAGATAGAGCAGAGGGCACGCTGGATCTGTCTTGATGTGCTAGCATCTTGCTGACTTGAGCATCCCTAGGACAACTGGTTTGCTTCAAGCCTACTGCTTTGGAAGAGGCTCAGGGGAGGGTTAACAAAGTGGCTCATTACTGCTCCCAGGTGCTGGCAGGTTCTTAATTAGAAAGCAGCTTTAAAAGGCCTCTCCACCAGCCAGGCAGTATGATGGGTGGGATGGGCTCTGGGGGATGAGTGGTGCTGTTTGAGCTCAGGTGGGGACAGGGTTGCTGTGAATGCTCAGGGTTGAAGGTACTGGGAAAAGGGGAGAGCTGGGTCCTCGTGTGTCCCCTCAGCCGTGCTGAGGACAAGGAAAGGTCTGCAGGCTGGACCCAGTGTCTGTGTCTCCTGGTTAGGGAGGGTGGTGAAGGCAAACCTGCAGCTGGCTGGGCTTGATCCTTCCTCTGCATGGTGCTGGAGTGGGGCTTGGGAGTGATCCTGTGTAGTCACAGGAGCCCTCTTTGCACCAGGGGTTGTGCTCTTGGTCAAAGCAAAGTAAGCTGCCCTGTTCACAGGGAGCTGCTCCAGGCTGAACCATCTCTGTGGGCCTGTTGTGAGGGTGATGGCCATGCTCCTGTGTGGGTCTTCAGGACCTGGAGCCATTGCAATCTACCAAGCCTGAGGTAAAATGGAGTCCCCGCCATCAAGGCAGGTCCCAGGCAGGGTTTTGTGTCCCAAGAGTATAAAACTCCTTGGGGGTTTGGGTGGCAATAACCAGGGCTCATTGGCATGGTCCTAACCCCTGGCATGGTGCAGTGGTCCCTGGGGCTGAACACCAATCTGAGGCATTAGGGTGACCCTAGCAGCAGTGGGGGACAGCAGTGGGGTGCGTGCCTGGCCCCACCTCTGCGTGGGGGCTTGTCCCCGGTGACGTCCCAAAGCTCTGCTTGTTTTGTATTTTTCCCCTCCTGTTTCAAAAACAAACAAAAAAAAGGGAATTTCTTCACTTGCGGTCTCAGAAAGGAGAAGCTCCCACTGGGGACGGAGCTGCTGCTCAAGAGGATCCTGCAACGCATCCCTGCTCTGCGTGGGGGGCACCGCGCTCCCTGGGGACATGGGTCCTGCTCTCCTGCTGCTGCTGCTCCACACAGCCAGCATCTGGCACGGTAGGTCCATTGGCACCCCAAAGAGCCCCATTGTCTCCGTGCTACTCTGGGGCAGTTTGGGGGTGCAGTGAGGGTTTCCTGGGTGTCTGGTGTGTGTGCTCCATCCCTCAGGTGAGGAGGGGTGACAGCCACAGTGGTGTTGGGGACAGGGCAATGCTGAACTTGGACTAATGGGCACAAAGCTGGGCCCCCAGTTGTGTCCACCAAAACCTTGCTGTGGGCTGGGATGGTCCCTGCTTCTGGAGGCTGCTGCATGAGGCAGCCACTGCTGCTGTAGACAGGTTCAAGGAGCCTTGGAATTCATGTGGAGCAGGCAGGATAACATTTCTTCTCCATGGCATTGCATGGAGAGACATCAGCTTGGCATTTAGTGCAGGCTGGGCTTAGAGGCTTTCTGAAGGTCATCCAGAGCTGGTTTATTATTGTCATTATAGAGGGAGGGCAGTGGTGGAAAGAGGGTGTGTTGCTAAGTCTGTGTTGGCTCTGAAGCCCGGCTGTGCTGAGGGCTGGCTTGTGGCTGCCTGCGGCACTGCCAGGGTAAGGCCAAGGGGTATGGAAAGGCGCACGTAGCATAGGAAGAGCCTTGGCAATGGGGAGAAGGGGAAGGGAGACTTCCCACTGTTTTGGATCTGGGCAGGGGCTGGGAAGAAGGAGAGGTTCAGAAGAATGTGTGTCCTGAGGGGAGCTACATCTAAAATAAACCCTTGTCCAGAAGGGTGAGAGCTGAAGGTGCTTGGGCTGCAGTGCAAGAGTTGGAAATCAGCTGCATGGGCACCTTGGGATGCGCCTTGGGGATGTCTGAGGATTGCTGTTTTCTGGTGGTGCTGGCACACACAACAGGGCTGCGGGGCCGGGATGTGATGGAAACAGAACTTGGGCAGCCAGAAAGGGAAAGGTGAATCTGCCTGGGTTATGAGGCTGCGGAGATTGCCAAGAGGCAGTAACCCATCA
The DNA here is from genome assembly GCA_026283785.1 of Coracopsis vasa. Taxonomy (NCBI): domain Eukaryota; kingdom Metazoa; phylum Chordata; class Aves; order Psittaciformes; family Psittacidae; genus Coracopsis; species Coracopsis vasa. The sequence continues at coordinate 39,099 of JANHGB010040233.1, read as the reverse complement.
ACCTCAAGAGTCACTGAGGCTGTTCTGAGGTTTCCAACCAAACAGACAGACCAGTATTACTAATCTTGCATCTGAAGTGCTGGCGACCTCTCAAACCATGTGTGGCACTTTCCTCTTGAGCTTGCTTGGGGGCACAATGAGGATTTGGTGTGTAAGATTCCACTCTGGAAGGGGGCAGTCCAGAGGGGAAGCATATCCTTGAGCCACTTCACTGTTCATACTTTCACCCACGATATTTGCATCCCACTTGCTGTTGCACTCCATGGTTTTTTTCACTTCAAGTCATGTCTTTGACGTGCTGAGCTTGTCATGCCTTTTTCCATGCCTCCTCTGCTGGCATCTGGGTTGTGAAGGCTTCAGGGCTTGTAATTCCTTATGTTTATGTGACACCCTGACACGGCAGGCAGTGCCTGATAAGGGTGTCAGGCACACGTGTGTCTGAGTACTAGCACTGTTGGCCATCTGCAGCACAAAACTGCTTTGTGCCAGGGTTGTCCAAAGCCATTGCCTCAAGCTGGAGTCAGAGCCCGGCTTCCTTCTACCTCTTGGGTTGCAAGTGCATCTTCTGAGAGTACCAGGTCTGATGTGTATGTCATGGTATGGCCACCCATCATACCCATGAGCTCTTGCTGTCAGGGGCTCAAATCAGTTTCAGATCAAGCAGAAGAAAGACTTGAAATCTGATCAGGTCACATCAGTGGTTTTGGTCATCTTGAGAGGTTTTCTGGGATTTCTTTTGTTATTGTGGGTGATTCAAACTTCTGAGGTAGAAACCCCTAACACACACACACATGTGATGAGCACCCTTTTCCCTGTGCCCTGCCTCACAGATACTGTGGGTGACTCAGGGGAAGCTGTCCTCAAACAAAGCATTTCCTTGCCATCACTGAGTGGGGGGAGCAAGGAGAGCTCATGCCCAGTATGAGTGCCAGGGCCAGACCTTAGCCTAGTTATGCCCTGGTGAAGGTCCTGATGAGTGGCTTCTGTGGTACGGCTCTCGAGCATCGCTGTTACCAGCCTTCACTTCTTCCTCACCATTTCCAAACCATCGGCAGAGGAAAGTAATGTTTTGGCTGGGATGGGAGAGGCAGGGACGGAGCCTGCAGCTGTAACTGGAGGTCAGGGTTACACAACCCAAGTGTGGTAAAACCATTGGCCAGCAGTTCCTGGCAGTGCTGCGGAAGCTGCTGGAGAGCAGCAGAGACATCCTTGGGCTTCATGCAAGATTGCACCGTGGTCAGCAGGGAGAGAGCCTGCCCAGCAGCACTGCTTCCCCATTCTGGATAGGGACCTGCTGGTCTGACTTATCCCCACCACACACAAAGGAGTGGATGCTTGGGTGCCCTTCCCCTGCATTCAGTGTTTCTGCCCTGCCTGCCCTCAATACACCTGTGTGGTGGTTGTGCTACTGACAGGAGCCTCTAGTGACACCCTGAAGGCTGCTGGCTTCTTTGCTGTTATACAGAGCACCTACCCTGACCCTTTTCTGGCCACAGTATCTCAGTAGAGGATGATGACAACAAGGATGCAGAGTGATGTGACTCTTGTTTTCCCTGTCCTCCTGGTGTGGCCAAACCAAGGACCAGTTAGAACATGGTCTCTGCTCCCTGAGCCAGTTTGAATGCAGCTCTGCTTCAAAGAGCTTGTGTACCCCATCAAATGATGCTGAAGCCTTGGATGTGGAGGGATAGCTGAAGCAGAAAGTAGGGATAACCATCCAGTGACAGCTAAAGCAACAGAAATGTGTCAAGGCCTGCTAGAAAACACACCAGAAAGGGAGGAACCTTGTACCTCATGTATGTGGAAAATGTGGTTTTGTGAAGGATTCTGGGATATGTTTTTCTCCACTTTGGGAATAAATGAGGCTTTTCCTCTTTCCACAGAAAGATAAAAGCATCACACACACAAAACCAAACAAAAAAAACCTCAACAGATAAAATGTCAAATATTCCATGCTCTGGAGCTCTGCATCCTCTGCTGCTTCCCACAGGGGCAGTCAAGTTGATCCAGGCCTTCTTTGGGTTTCCCCTGGACAACTATATCACCGTCATGCACCAGTAACACTCTCCAGGGCCCTGAGTCTCATGTTCTCAATCCCTTGTTGCATGGAGGGAAGCAGCCATCCAAGACTGCTTGAATGATGCCCTTGAGCTCTTATGGATGGGCTCTGGTGTTACAGCCCTGAGCACAGCTGGAAGCGCAGGGCACATTTGTACCCTGGATATAGTCTTGCTCACCACATGAGCTGTAAGCAGGGATGGATGCTGCTTCTGCTGGTGTGTTAAAGGGACAGTGTCTAAGGCAGCACCAGAGAATGGATTTGCTTTAAACTGTCTTTGCTACCCATGACCATAGCAGCCTTCTCTTCTCTCCTCCCTGCAGCAAGGGCTGTAATATCTGACTACTATTCCCCTTTCCTTTGAAGGAACATATATGTTAAATATAGACATATATGCAGCTGGATTAATGATGTCATTATAGGGTGCTTTTCCCTCTCCCACCTCCTGATGAGTTCATTTAGACTTCAGATCATTCAACTTAAGAGCTCCTATGAGTTCAGAGCAGTTTGCTGCAGAGTTTGGCCATCACAAGACCAAACCCAGCCCCTGTTTCTGCTGCCACCTCCCCAGGGGAGCACAGCCTGCAGTGACCTCCTCTGCAAAGAGCATCACATTGATAAACTGGGCAGCTACCTTTATACTTAGTATTATCTGAACCTGGGTGTGTGTCCCTTTAAGCTGTTAGCGACTGGGAGGGAAAGCAGAAGTGGGAGAATAGCCCTGGATAGGGGCTGGAGGGGGGTGCAGAGCCCCCCGAGCACAGATAGCCCTTTGCAATGTGTTTCCTGTCCTCCCGAAGGCCTGCCGTGGGGGTGGCAGTACCACTGCTTCCCCAGCCCCGCGGCACTGATTCAGTTCTCACTTCCCCCCACCCTAAATATAGGAGGTGACTCAAAGAACTCGCTGACACGGCAAAACAGGGAAAGAATATTTCCCCCTGACACTAAGGGCCGGAGTGGGACCCTGGTTCCCCTTTATTCAGACAGCAGAGAAGCCATCTTCAACATAGAGATGGCATTGGAAACCCAGATGGGCTGCGATGCCACTGTCAGCATGGCCTGGGGTGCTTATCTATAACTGCAACCATGGGTTTTCATGAGCTGTTCAACTTTCCTGTGCCTCAGTTTCCCACATATAATATAATATAATATAATATAATATAATATAATAATGCTGACACACTTTGTAATGTTTTGATGGTATCTGGGAGCAGAATGCACTGTGTGGTTCTATGACAAAGCATAAGTTGGTGTCCTTCAAAATCTAGTACCTGGTAACCAAAAAGCAAATGCAAGGGCATACATTGACCTCCTGCTCTGCATAAGCTTTTCACATCTATTTGAGCTCATCAGAGCAACAGAGAGCCCCATCCACTAGACCTTACTTAAACTTCACCAAATGGTGCTATGGGCTAACCCAGTTCACTTAGTAACTCCAGCTTTGTCACAAAAGGAAAACTCTTCTAAGATGAGGCAAAACCCAACAGGAACAATTCAAAAGCTAGCATCAGGCCTTATCAGCTCCAGATGATAGATTTTCCTGTCCCAGTACTCAAAATGTTCACATGTGGGGTTTTCTGTCTTCCCTGAATTCATTCCTTGGAGTATCAGCTGTGTCTGTCTGGTGGATAGAGAATGGAGTGATGACAGCCTGTCTGAATCCCAAGCTCAGCCTCCTCCTGATGCTGAGTTACTCCATACTCAGCAGTGTGAACTCCAACAAAGCATCTTTAAGGATCATTTTTGCATCCTCACTCTTTCTCTTTCCTTTGTAGGCTCAGCATCCCCAGTGATCAGTCCTGACGTCCCTACTCTGGCTGTCAGCACGGGTGATCCAGTCACCTTGCACTGCTCAGGGAAGTCCAAAGTCAAATGGCAAACCAAAAAGGATGTATTCAGCAATGACACCAGCAGCACGCTCAGCATTCCCAAGACCACTTACAGGGATACAGGCACCTACGTGTGTGCTTATGTCAACAGCAGCGACACGAGCATTGCAACTGTGCATCTGTTTGTGCGAGGTAACCATGCTTCCCTCTTCCATCCTATGCTGGCAGAAGAGCCTCCTTCCAGGGTTCATGGCCATTACATGGCTCCTTTCTATAGCTGTGGTTGTGTGTGTGTTTGAGGACCAGTGCGGGCTCCTCGTCAGGCAGTGGCACATCCACAACCATGTAAACCCACATAAAATAGGGCATGGGGCTGAAACACTGGGGTACAGAGCTGCATCTCCTGCATGTGTGGGAATGGTTGGAACCTCTCCCTCCATTTCACTTGGCTTTCCTTCCCAAAAAAAACATGATGAAAGTCTGTTTGGTGGTGTTATGAGCAGTGAGATCTGGAAATCAGAGACCATATTAACAGTACGCCAGATAAGGAAGGGAATCACATGAATCACATCCTTACAACATGACCTGAAACCCAAATATTCTTTTACCCCAGAAGAAGTTGTACTGTGGTAGCTCCATCACTTGAGCTGACCTCTTCCCTTGTACCAGAGATTCTATCCTGGGCAGGGAAGCTGGAGGTCTGGTAACTAAAACTAACACCATGGTGAAAGGTTTAATTAAAAGTAAGCATCCTTCCCAGGCTCTCTTGCCTGTGTGCGTTTGGGGGTTGGTTGCTGTGCTCTCCTCAAATGCCTTAGCTGAAATTGGGCTTGTCGTGTGGGTTTTTGGAGGCTGAGTCAGGCAGGCGTTGAGCAGGGCTGCCCCAGCGTCGAACTCCCACTGGGCAGCAGTGCTGGAGACTTGCCTTTGCTGGAATGTGTTTCTGATGCATTTTCTGATCCCATTCCTTGGCCTACCTTGCCTCCTCCACAGATCCCAATAACGTGTGGAACACCCTGGCTTTCCGGGTCGGTGTGACCAGAGGTGGCAACGCTGAGCTGCCCTGTCTCATCACGGCCCCCGAGTATGGACCCAGTGTTACTCTGATAATGGATGGTGGCTCTCATCTCCCACCCGGGACCAACTATTCTTTCAGTGCCGAGAAAGGAATGACACTGTACAATGTGCAAAGCAAGCAGAAGGGCTTTTACAGATGCCAAGCAGTGATAAATGGAAAAATTGAGAAGTCGCCAAGAATAAGACTGCTTGTGGAAGAAGGTAAAGGCTTGGGGTTGCTGGTGTCCTCAGGGAGACAGCAATAGCTAAGCTGGCCACAGTAGATAGTTAAGGAAAAGCTCCTCACCAGTGGAAGGAAAGACCTGAACCTGCAGTCTTTAAAGGGTATTTAATGGAGGCACAATTCCATCGGTTCCTGGCAAATTACCAGCAGTGTTAAAACCTTTGCCAGCACTATCTCAGAACAGAGGGAAAAATCCACCTATCTCCCTGATGTTCTGCAGGTCCTCAGGCTCTGTTGCTCAGGACATACCCATGGAAGAAGGTTCCTCTTCCCTTTCAACTCACAGTGCTGATGGCTGTGCTCTCCCCTACCTGTACTACTCCCCATAGACACATGCACTAAAGGAGTGATGACTGCTAGGGAAGGAGAAGACTGGGGGTAAAGAGACTAGAGAGGATAGAAAGGAAAAGGTAGCCAGGCCCTATGGAGTCTCCAAAGCACCTGAGGTCTCTGGACCAGCTGACATTGACTCTTTCCATGCTTGCCTTTGTGTAGCTCTGGAGAAGCCTGTGTCAGTGATGATGGACCCTATAGACCACGTGCGAATTGTGGGCGAACCTTTCAAAGTCACTTGCAGAATAACTGCTCCTTCCCACAAGTACGATGTCAGATGGGTGACAGCAGCAAAGAACGTAAGTTGTGGAGCTTTAAGGGGGAATAGGGCTTTCCTGGAGACTGGGAGATGTAAGAACTGCCCAGACCCAAGTCATTGCCCAGCCAAAGCAGCTATTCAAGCAAGCTGTAGAAATATGAATATGTCATCCTTTCCTTGGGATGACGCAGGGTTAGGAAATACCTGTCCATTGTCAGGATCTTGCTGCAAGAGAGAAGGAAAGTGTATTGTCTCAAGTGAGTTTATTGAGCAGGAGCCACAGTACCTACTAAGGCAACACTTCTCCACTTTATAAACCAGGGCTTATGAAGTAGCAAACATGTTCAGGACACCCAATTCCCCAAAGGAAAAATATGGGTAAAGAAAGAGAATGCACTTCAGAATATCCATGGTGCTGGCTTTTAACTGCTAGGTGGTTAGATGAGGTTTGTTAGAAGCCCTTATTATATCTGATGTCTTTATTAAGGAGTTGTAATAACGCACAAGATATGTTTGGATCACACAATGTAAGGCCAACTTGCAGTCAAAAGGCTGACAACAGCTATTATAACCCCAGCTGCTGTGGAACGCCTGCCCTGAATACTTCAGTTCAATATGACTCTTGGTCTCCATCCAAACGGCTTTCACAGACAGAGGCTCCATAACCAAGCTCAGTAGCCCAGCACAAGAGGGGGTGGGTATTTGTGTCATAAATATTCACTTCCACCTTTTCCCTTCCAAGAAAGTGCCTGATGCTCCCTCCCTGCCTGACAGGTCTCGACAGCGCAGAATCGTAGCTTTGAGAATGAGAACTACTTCATCAGCGATGTCCTGTCCGTTTCAGCGGTGTCCATGGAAGACAGTGGGATGTACACCTGCATAGCTAACAATTCAGCAGGAGTCAGGAATGCCTCCACAATGCTTCGGGTAGTAGGTGAGTGCCTTGATTCTGCTCCCATCCTGTTCCTAGTTTTGTTGTTGGAAACATGGTTCTTGCTTGTGCTTGGGAACTGTGGAGCTGCTAGGAAAAGAACTGGTGTTCCTTTCGTGTCTTGAGGGGAAGGAAGTCGTGTTTTGGGTTCTGGGTGAAACACCTGAAGGCTCTGCTCAGTTTATGTGTGTTTATAAAGATCTTTAAAACAAAAAGAATGGGGCAAGGTTATGCTGAAGACCAGGAAAGGCTGGCTACAAGGAAGGGCAAGCCACATGAGTAGAGTATGGGTCCTTGTCTCTTCCAGAAACAGATCCACATAAGAGGATTGAGTATATTATATGCTTGTTTGTACCTCAAGAAGGAAAATTCATCATTGCAGCTCATTGCTGGGGTTTGCTGATGACCCAAAGTTGCTGCATACCATGGCTTAGAAAGGGCTTGGTCTGTTTCCAAGTGAGAAGCCAGCAGTTCAGCTAAGCAGCCTGTCTTTTACAGGTGATCAGGAGATACAGTTTTAGCCTCATCGCTTACTAGGATATGGCATGTAAAACCTCTTTGCCCATTCATTAAGGTTTTCCAGCTCTCCTCAGGCAGAGTGTAATGCAAGCTGCCACCACAGAGCAGCCACTTACAAGTACTCCTCTGGCAACGTGATCTGTCTAATGCCTCATTCTCTCCTGCAGTCTCACTGCTGAAGCTGCCCTTTCCTATAACAGTCCATTTATGAAGCTGATATGAGTTTATTCCATGTCTCCGGACATGCCTGCTGATGGCCATGCTCTCTTCCATCCTCCAGAGAGAGGTTACGTGTTCCTCACCCCATTGCAAGCCACCAGCCAGGAGGTTGCTTTGGGAGACAGTCTGATGCTGCAGGTCCAGATTGAGGCTTACCCAAAACTTCTCCACTGGAGCTGGGAGCACACAAACCCCCTGAAGAGCGCTGAGAGCACCCCACTTCAGGGCCAGATGATCCCTGGAAACAACCGGTATGTGCTTTCTGGCTTATACCCTGGCCATGGCAAGTTTCCAGCAAGGGTTTCCTTGTGATACCAGCAGAGAGAACCCTCTGGATTTAAAGAGGGGAACTGTTCTGCCTTTCTGTCTTCTCTTTCCTATATTATTATTAGCAAACCAGAGTGAGCAGCTCTGATCAGGTCAAGGAGGACACCACCTCTGTCTAACTTGGCAGCCTTCTCTATAGAAAACCTTGCGGAAATCAGATCCCATTTGTGGTCTGGTTGTTCAAGCGCACGCTCTCCTTGCAGGAGGAATTGCAGGGGTGGATGAACAGTACAAAACACTGAATTCCCTTGGGGCTTCTCAAACCTGTCCCATGCTCTGAGGTCTGGAGAGTGTACGCATCCAGCGGCACTGTGCACCCATGTCAAGAGGAGCCATAGGACCTAATGGAGGGCACAGGCCTGCTCTTCCAAAGCCTCCAGACGACTGAGGCCGAAAGGAGACCAAAAGGAAGGGAATAATTCCCCTTTCATTTTCTTAGAAAACAAAAATAATCCACAAGAGGAACTGCGCCACTCAACAAGCAGAATGGCTTTAGAGCAAATTATTTCTTGCATTGGGGTCTGAGAAATGGGCTGGGGCAGAATGGAGTGGGCAGCAGGGACTGTGACTTGATGGGCTAAGAAATGGAATAACTCATTCTGCCAAAGGCAGGAGGACCAGCATCCTCTGGGCCTTCAGAGGTGATGGTTTAGATGTTAAACTCTTCTTTCTGAGCTTTCACCCACCATAGCCTTTCAGAAGTGCTGTGCACTTGATGGCAAAAGGTCTTTCCTCTAAGGAAGATCAGACCTTCCCTGCTTCCCCTGCAGAAGAAGTAGCAAAAGCTGGGATCAATGCTGGGAAGTGTTCACCCACTCCAGGGCACTGGAAGCAGCAGCATCTTGCAGAGCAAAGTGAGTGCCTGGGTTTCCTCAGAACAGCTCGTTCATGGTGTTTACTCTCTCTGTGTGAGCAGGTATAACAACACGCTCTTCCTGAACCGCCTGCAGGAGGGAGAAGGAGGTCTCTATATGTTTTATGCCATCAACAATGAAACCAATGCATCAGTTACCTTCAGTATCTCTGTGAAATGTAAGTGCCTGGCATTGCTCTTTCATTCTGCTTGCCCTAGGGCAGCTGCCCAGTTGGTAGCAGGTAGGATGGACTACGGGGGTGCTTGCAGCCCAGTGCTCACACAACACAGCCCAAACCCATGCGTAGCACAGGGCTTCCTGGTGTTTTATTGTTGCGTACATGGAACATAAATCAGAGCACAGAGAACGCGGTCAAAGCATTCACTGTTCATGTGCCTTCCCCAACAGCTCCTCCAAGGCTCTGCAAAATCAGGGTGGCAGCCAATGACTCCAGCATCCTTCAGTGCATGGCCATCGGCTACCCTGCCCCACGCATCGAGTGGCACCAGTGCCCCATTCACTCTGACAGGTAAGAAATGTCCAGGAGACTGAGCCCCTCCAAGGTGTGCAGTTCCCCTTGCTATGCTGACATTCATGGAGCAGGTAATATAGCAGAGCCTGTTCAGTAACAGCAACAGGGATGTTGCCCTCCTGAAAAGGCTCCTGGGGACTGAGGAGAGGAGCAGGTACTGTTCCTAAGGTCCTGACCTGGAAGAGTTCAGCCTCCTGTGATTTATGTTCTCCCAATGCTTTTCCAAGGAATATGTGGATCCCTTGGAAAAGTGCCCTGGTGTATGTTGCTGCAGAGCTACATCCTGCCTGGTCCTAGTCGTCTTTCTGGGGCCTCCATAGATCTAAAGCTCCATGGAGCACAGGATTACTGAGCTACAGTGTGATGGAGGCAACAGCAGCTGCCTGGTCAGGGGTTGCTGTGTCTCACACCCATTCAAGGAGGGAACTGCTGGCAGAACATAGCTGTAGCCACATAAAGGCAGTCAAGGCTCTGTCTATACAGGGCTTTGATGTTAAGGAACAGGTCTCTAACTGGGCAGAGAGTAATAAACCTCACAGAACCGCAACCATTAAATCCCTGTGTCTCCTCCCTAGACTGATACAGGCACCAATTCATCTATGAGCAACTGTGCTGCAAGAAACACTCATTCTCTCCTGCTTGGTATCTCTGCAGACACGAGGACTATAGGCTGCTACTGAATGACTCCAATCCCCAAGTGGTGAATGTGTTGCCCTTCCGAGAGATGGAGGTGGAGAGCAGCATCCCCTTCCAGGAGCTGGGTGCCAACTTCACCTTCTGTTGTATGGCCGTTAACAGAGAGGGGAACGCTTCTGACATGTTTCACTCGCTCACCATCACCAGTAAGATACAAACTGGTAGCTTGGCAGAGTGGGGAAGGATGTGGGGGCTTTTTGAGGACCCATCTTTCTATGCTATATCCCTATTGTCTTTCATGAGAGGTGGAATAGATTCCACAAGCCCCCTATCCTCCCAGGAGCGGGGAGACTTTGGCATTTGTCAATCCTGGGAGCCATGTGGGAATTGCTGGCTGGGCAAAGTCTGAGCCATGCCATGAACACCTTATAATTGCAGGACCCAGCTCCAGAGCACAGGAGCTGTTGCCCACTGGAGTCCAGGGGTTGCATCTTTTGATGGGACTGTCCTTGCTGCACAAATCTCAGTCCCCAGTCAGCCTGACCAGTACCTGGGTGCTGTTTGTGTGGAAACTGGGTGCATGAGGGAAGCCATTGCAGCTTTAAGTTTGGCATCAAGAACCTTTCTCAGTTCTCAGCAGCATTTTAGGGTGTCTCTGAGGCCAGTGCTGGGTTGTGTTGCATACGGGGGAAGCTGAAGTGATCAGGTGGGCAAAATGCTTATAGAGATACAGTTGAAATAAGTGTGTTTTACACATTCCTGCATTTTTCTCCTCCAGGAAGTGTCATGGCCCCCCCAAACAAGCTCTTCAGCCCCATTCTCTCCACCTGCATCGGCACATCAGTCCTGCTGCTCCTCCTACTGCTCTTTCTCCTCTACAAGTACCACCAGGTCAGATTCCCTGTTGTGTAGCAAGGGCTGCCCAGCTTCTGCTGGCAGCCACAGGCAGGGAGCATTCAGCCTGGAGGCACCAGGCAACCGCCTCCCTCATCTCCATTGCTTCCCAACTTCCCCCAGGAGTTCCCTATACCATACCCACTCTGTTAACACCTCTCCTGCCCTGGTCCCTCAGTCCTGTATCCCAGAGGTCAATGTGGCTATTTCTTGGTGTCAGAGGTGCTCATTCTGTGCTGTCCATTGCAGAAGGTTTTGCTCTGGTCACCTGAATCCACAGGCTGAATTACAGAAGGGAAAACAAAAAGGTGGTTTGCAGCTTGCAGCTACTTCTTATTCTCCTCCCTGCTTTATGCAACGTTGTCTTTATGGGGGAACAGGATGATGTTAGAAGGCGTTTGTCTCCAGGAAGACTTGGTCACTATTTTTATACAAGAGCCTGCCCCATTTTCTCTGCAAGCCTCATTTGCAGCATTTAGAATCTTCTTCTGGTTGTTTCCGTAAACTGTACCCATCAACAGCCACCCCTGCTCCATCAGTGGGTGACAACCTCCTGGTTCTCAGCTCTCCCTTTTGGCACCCTTCCTTTGACAGCCTATCAAGGATGCAGATTTCACTGCAAAGTTCTGGTGCTGGTTGTCAGAAGATCCAGTAGAACCCTCTCCCAAACACCCACAGCTTTGCAGGCAGAGCTGTATTGGGCCAGCAGTCCAGAGACATGAAGACTCTCAGAGAGGTTGCATTGATGTGCAAGTAGCTCTGAAGAAATAGCTTTTAGGAAGGTCTTGCAAGCCAAAGAGAAGCAAGATGTGTCTATAAACAATCTTGCCTATCTCAGCCATGAGCTTCTTTAGCCATGGCTGATTGCTGCAGTGCTATAGGTGAATCGTGGAGCAGAAAGCAGCAACGCTAACCCTTTTAAAGCAAACAACAGCAAATACACTGAGTGCATGTGGCATCTTTTATAAGGGACCTCCACCAGAAACTGTGCTGCTTGGAGCATCCTGTTTGAGCCTTTTTCAGCAGCCTGCATGGGCGAGGATGTTCAGCTCTCAGGCAAAGAAAATAGAAGCAGTGTGGGGGAGAAAACAAGCAGATGCTTTGCATCAAAACTGCAGATCTGTTTGATTCAGTTATGGTCCCTCATGCCTGTGCTAACCCAGCTTTGAGCATCTCCTCATACACTGCATCCTTCTCTGCAACTATGTGGAAGTGGTGAGAAGCATTCCAGCACACACCTCCTGGTAGCTGGGACCTGAGGGTCTCTATCACAGCCATGGTCATTCCACACTGTGTCTGTGTTGATGGACCTGAGACTGCCTTTACCACACTGTCCTTGCCTGTCTCCTTGAACAGGAGCAAAGGCCACGCACACAAAGCTATTTCACTGTCTGTATTGGTATTTGTGCTCCAGCCTGGCCCCTGAGCCCTCTCAACGTGAATGACAACCCGCGGCACAAGCTCTGCTCACAGGCTCCATCCAGCACCGCTTCTCTCTGCCTTGCCGGGTTACTTCTGCCATGAGATTCACGGAAAAGAGAAGAAATTCAGACTTCTCTTTCTCCATTTCTGTTTTCCCCTGTAAGGGAGGTGGGGCTGGGGCAGCCCCACTGTTCTGCTGCACTCAGCAGCACACGGTACCAGGGAAGGGGATACAGTGCGGACATCTCCCTCCAGTGCCAGCTGGGCACTGGCAGACACTGGCCTGTGGAACATTGCTGGTCCCAGCTCTGCCATCCCAAGTGAGGGCATGGGGCTACTTTGAGTAAGAGGCAAGAGAGCCTCCTGCAGCCGTGGGTCATGACTCGGAGGGGCTTTGGAACAGCAAAGGGACCAGGTTGTCCAGGAAGACCCTGTCTCACTCAGTCCAGGTTCAAAGCAAGAAGTCTTTGATGGGCTGAAGCCTGTTTTCCCTCTGTGCCTGCGGAGTGAGAACTGGGAAGGGGGAACCCCCGGGACTTGAGGAATATTGAATAACTGGACTCTCTTCCTTACAGAAACCCAAGTACCAGGTGCGGTGGAAGATCATTGAGGCCTGTGAAGGGAATAACTACATCTTTATCGATCCCACTCAGCTCCCATACAATGAGAAATGGGAATTTCCCAGGAATAACCTCCAGTTTGGTAAGAAACTTTCCTCACTGCTTGCCTGGTGGTGTGCAGCTCATCACAGAGCTGAAATGCTCAAAGGCACAGAGCCAAAGCAACTGGGCAGTATCCAAAGCTGCATCTGGATGTTACAGCAACATCCTTAACCAGGCGTTGCTGCCCTCTTCCACACAGGATGGCAAATCTTAGGGTACAACCTCCCACTATTGCTCTGAGGAAGGTTGAGAGGATCATGTCCCTCCTCTGGTACAGAGCTGGTGAGCCCATGGTTGGACATGGCCTCTTTCCTACCGTCTTTGCTCACAGCAGAGCTCCCCTCAGATGTTAACCAGCTCCTGACTAAGGGATGTGTCATCTTGTCTGGGCTTAGCAGGAATCCCCTGCCACCAGACATCCTCCTCAAGGCTCATGTAGGACAACTGCTCAATCTTTCTCGATAAAGCATCTCGTAAGCACATTTTTTATTCCCTTTGCAGGAAAAACTCTTGGAGCAGGAGCCTTTGGAAAAGTGGTGGAAGCCACTGCTTTTGGGCTGGGCAAAGAAGATTCTGTCCTCAAAGTTGCTGTGAAGATGCTAAAGTGTAAGCTCAGAGCAATCTGCAAAGGCTGAAATACCCCCATGTCCTTTGGGCAGGATGCAGTGTGTGCTCACCATGTGTTGGTGCTCCTATTTCTGTTGGATGTTTCAGTGACAAGTGCTGGTGTTGGAATCACACTGCTGTCATCCTTGTGGACATGCATGGCCGAAGGCACAGAGGATGCAATTTCCTCTGAGTGTGTCTCTTCCTTTTGTTCCGTACCTGTGTCTACACCTTTTTCTGTCCTCTCCCTTCATCTCTTCCTTGCCCCTTCCTCCCTTCTTCACACAGCCATTCCTCTCTTGCCTTGCAGCATCAGCAGACACAGACGAGCAGGAGGCTCTCATGTCTGAGCTGAAGATCATGAGTCACTTGGGACACCATGAGAACATCGTCAACCTGCTGGGAGCATGTACCTATGGAGGTAGGGTCCTACAGCCCTGCTTCCCCATGGAAACCTCCCATCTCCTGCCCTCTGAGGCTCTTCCCTCTCCTCATCTCACAACAAAGAGCTGATGATCTTGGCAGTGTTTTTTGAACATATAACTGTGCAAGGGCCCGTTTCCAGACATGCTCATGTGCAGTATGGGTTCTGCTGCCCTCCCAGGGAAAGCAGTCCCCAGGACAGGCCACAGTAACACAGTTAATTCTTAATTAACCCTTCCTGCCTCTCTCCCAGGCCCAATCCTTGTCATCACCGAGTACTGTCGCTACGGAGATCTGCTGAATTTCCTCCGGAAGAAGGCTGAATCCATCATTATCCAGGATTCCGCACTGGACATCTCTTTAGATAGTGCTGCTGATTACAAAAACATTGACCTAGAGAAGAAATACATCCGGAGGTAAGAGCAGGGTTCAGGTGGCCACAGGACCGGGTACTTGCTGGGAGAAGTGTGCTGGGGAAAGATTGAGGCCACAGCTTTGGGGACTTGCAGAACACCAGGATGTAAAAGCCACTGGGGTTGTGTACGTTTAGATTTGGTTACGCATCCAGGTTTTTCAGTGTTTGGCAGCAGTCATCGGATGTCCCAGAATAAACGCGTATTTCAATCCAGTCTGTCCTCCCACAGTCTGGAATCAAAACTTTCTGGCTTCCTGCACTTCTGGGCACATGGGTTTTGTAGGACAAGAGGCTGAGCACTCCCCATCAGCTAAGGACAGCCCCTTGACCAAAGGGTAGCAGTATTTGGACCCCCACACCACAAGGCACCTCTGTCCCCTGTCTGAATTGGCCTCAACACTGACTTTCCCTTCATCCTCAAGCCCCAGGCTAAGCCACTTCCCGCAGGCAGGGACGTGATTTCTTCTCTCAGTGGATGTGAAGGGCAGAAGGTGCTGCTGGAGGGTTGCTAACAGCCTGCCTCCATCTCTTGCTTCTGACTCAGTGACAGTGGCTTTTCGAGCCAGGGTTTGGAAATGTATGTTGAAATGAAGCCTGTGTCATCATCATCATCTTCAGCATCATCAGATTCTGCGCAAGCCAGGGGTGAGTTAAAGGTTCACTTCTGAGTTTCCGTGGTTTCTTTATCCTGGCCCCATCCCATGTGGCTTATCCTGGGGAGCCAGGGCACAGCACGGATTTTGGTACTCGCCAGGTTTGCAGCAGCTCTGCAACTTCACTTTGAATTTCAGGGAAAAGCCCAGAGGAAGAAGATGGAATCAGGGAGGACCTCCGTCCCCTCAACCTCTCTGACCTCCTGCAGTTCTCCAGCCAAGTGGCCCAGGGCATGGCATTCCTCGCATCAAAGAACGTGAGTGCCAACAGGACAACTGCTCCCAGCATCCCAAGTGGGAAATGCCAATGCAGGCAGCAGTCACCATCCATCCTTGTCTGCATGGGAGCTGGGATATTTTCGGATGGGGTGGCCAAGCTCAAGCAAACTGCTGCTGGAAATGGGCCTCTGCTCTGTTGGCTGGGTGCAGACACGCTGTGCCATGGTGTCTGGTGTCCCCTTTGTCTCCCATGGGTTAAGGCAGTGTTAAGGATGGGAACCCAGGGCTGTGTGTCCTGCTGGTCTCACCATCTTCTCCCCAGCTTTTGCATGAGGTCAGGAACTTTGATGTGAAGCTTTCTTGCATTGGCAGCTTCCGCACTGCCCCAGGGACAGGGAACCGAAAGTGGCCGTTGAGCTGTCTGCCAGAGCTGGCTCATTTAAGGTACCAGAGAGTCACTGTGTGACTGTTTCAGAGATGAGGACAGTGTCAACAGCCTCTGCTTCCGAGCCTCCTCCCACAGGGAAGGTGATGGCCCCACGAGTGACTACAGCATGAAATGTTATGTTGCACCAGCACTGCAGAGCCTGTACTCTTTGTACGTGACACAGTGCCTATCGCAGGGGGTTTTCAAGCAGTACATGTTCCCTTTGCCTCTGTTAAGTGGTGTTCCAGTGACAGGTCCCGGGCTGTAGGGAGTTAGCTGGGACTGCTGGGGGATGTTGGCTGGGTCTCAGTTGTGCTCTCTCCTCCCCAGTGCATCCACCGTGACTTAGCAGCCAGGAATGTGCTCATATCAGATGGACGGGTAGCCAAGATCTGTGACTTCGGCCTGGCCCGGGATATCATGAATGACTCGAACTATGTTGTGAAAGGCAATGTAAGTAATCGAAATGGGGACAAGAGAAGGTACAAGGGTAGGATGTAGCTGGAGCATGAAGGATGTGGGATAGAGTAAGCTGCCAGCTTGTCCCAGGCTGCAGGACTCTCTGCTCTTCCAGGCCCGCCTGCCCGTGAAGTGGATGGCCCCAGAGAGCATCTTTGACTGCATTTACACAGTGCAGAGTGATGTGTGGTCTTACGGCATCCTTCTCTGGGAGATCTTCTCCCTTGGTAAGAAAGAAATGAGCTTACAAACCTCTTGTTTTCCATGGCTTTACCATTGCCTCAGCAAAAGAGTTTCCAAAGAAATGGATCCTGGATGATTTACTGTAACTCAGAACTCCCTGAAAACAAGTCGCAGTGGCTCAGGCGATGCTCCGGGCTGCCTCTAGCCACCCTATAAGGCTGGAGTGTTACAGGCTCTGACCTGAGAGCCACCTCTGCTTCTGTCACTGTCACAGGTAAAAGTCCATACCCTGGCATGGTGGTGAACAGCAAGTTCTACAGCATGGTGAAGCAGGGATACCAGATGGCCAGGCCTGACTTTGCTCCCTTGGAAATGTGAGTGGATGTGCTGAAGTGACACTAGGGGTGACAGGGTCACTGGAGCTGCTTCCTGGGGGGCAGGAAGGTGGCATTGGGACCTTGGTCCAGGGGTGTATGCCCTTGAGCTTCAGGTTGGATCCCACTGGCTGCTCCTTGCTCCTGTAGGAAAGCAGGACCTGGGGCAGTCAGTTAGGATGCTCTATTTGCTATCTCCTGTTTATGGACAGAAAGATAGGAGTGCTTATATGTTACATTCCTGGCCTTGGGTTTTCTTCCATTTAAAGTCAGCTAGTTTTGACTCTAGGACTGTAAGACAAGTCTGAGTAGGTTACAGGAAGGTAATGAGTTTAACCTTAAAAAATAAAGTACTGAAGGCATAAAGCTCCTTATTGATAGATTAGTTTATCCACTTCCATGTTGACCTTTACCTGGAGCACTGCACATGCACTGACCCTGGGTTTTTATAGTCAGGGGACTGCCCAGTACTGTGTGCCTGAAATAGAGTACAGCACAAGGAAGCACAGAGCCTGCAGCAGCACAATGCAGCCACCCTGTCCCTGTTTGGCTCTGCAGGTACACCATCATGCAGGCGTGCTGGAGCCTGGAGCCCACAGAGAGACCTACCTTCGACCAGATCGGCTGCTTCATCCAGAAAGAACTGGAGGTGCATAAGGAGCAGGTGAGGACTTCTGAAGAGAATGGTGGAGATGTGCTTTCCCCCTACATGAACTTAACTCCCGGACCACTCCCCTGGTGCTGGTCCTTGCCTTTAACTGATGAGAGCAGTTTAGTGCTGGTGGGCAGAGCAGAAAGGCATCCAGATTTCCCTGTGCTCAAGGGTTAAGCCACTCCCCACCATGTCCAAAGGAGGCTGGACAAAGAAATACAGCTGGTTTGCAGCAACCTCTATGGGCAGCAATATTACTGGCAGCACAGCAGCCCTGCCCCATCCCATTCCCCTGGATTGGACAAAAGGCACACTGCTGTATCACCAGCCATCCTGCAGCTCCACAAAAGCATGGGCTAGCCATGCCTTGTGGGCACAAAGGGCAGCACTGACTGAGCATCCAGCCCTAGCTGGTCATCCTCTGATGTCCTACACCACTGAAGGGACTGAAACATACTTGGGGTGGGGTTTTTGTCTTTTCTTGATTTCAAGGACTACACCAACCTCCCCTCCACCACCGAGGAAGACAGTGGCTGTGATACCTCTGGCTGCTGCGAGGAGTCCTGCGAGCAAGAGGATAGTGGGCAGCCCCTTCTCAAGGGCAACAACTACCAGTTCTGTTAGCTGGTACCATTGCCCCGGGTGGATCCCGTCCTCCTGGATCCGCAGAGTGCATGGTGCTGCCCTGCCCTAGGACAAAGATGCCTTCAGCTTTGGCTCTCCTTCTTCTGAAGTATGAGTGTTACTGACTCCCTCACTGAAATGACAGTGCTAGAGTGACTCAAAACCAAGACTCACCATGGGGTCCCTGAGGCCTTACCTGAAGCGTAGCATAGGTTGTGAGGATGGGAACATACTCCATCTCTACAAGGTACAGAGAGGTCCCTGGCACCTGCCTCCCCATCCCCAGTGGGGCTGTGAGTGTTTTGGTTTTGAAGGGTTTTTCAATTACTAGTTGCAGCCAAGTAAGACATTCCCACAACTGAACCCTTGTGTTTTATGAGCACATCTTGAAGCTGGAACTACTTCACACAGCAGAAGCAGTCCTCTTTCTTGGTGGTCCTGCTTTCTTCCCTTTGCCAGTCTGACCCTGGATGGTGCAGAGTGAGTGTTTAGATATAGGTAAAGCCTCTACTTAGCATTAAATATGCATTAACCTCTACATTTCCTCACCCAATCTACCTCTACACAGCTGATGCTTTGGCAGGGAGTGTTTGGGTGAAGCGAGCCAAGGAGCCAGCCCCAGGGTTATATGAACCTGGGGATGAAGGGCAGTTATTTCTCAGGTAAAACACAGACAGAACTGGTACACTTCCATGTTAGCACTGAACACATCCCCAATCCAGGAAAGAACGGCAGCTTAAACAGATCTGGAAATGATCACACACATCCTACAAACCTTCTGCATTATTAAACATGTAGCAATCACTGCCTTTGTCCCAAATACAGATATGCTCTTGTACATATTTTCCTGAGTGTATTTTTAATAGAACAGCTGAGATAGAGAATAGTTTTTCATAAGCTAGGGCCTGATGCCCTTAAACTTATTTCTCGTCGAGCTCTTGTTCGGGGCTACTAGTGCCAGTAATGGAAGTAGCTAATGAATCTTCTTAACTTCACCTGGCTCTGTACACCAGGTACAGGCACTGACAGGACTCAGGCAAACTACAGTGAGACATGACTACTCTATCACAGGTGGCCTTGCTCATACCCTGAGCAGTTAGCTTGTGGGCCGCTTCTGATTATAGTAACCCTGGGTTTATGCTAACACTGAGTGATTCTTTCCTCTTTACTAAACACAAAGCTAATTTATTTCTATCTATCTGTCAGCATTATAAAAAATGAAATGTTTAGCAAAATGAGCCTCTTCTAGAGCTTTAAAAGAACTGTTCTTAAAGAGGAATGGATCAGAGCACAGGTCTGCAACTCTGCTCCAACTCCTCAGACACACATCTTTCCCATTACAAGTTCTCAAAACCAGTCAATCTTGTGTAATGCAAAAACTTATTAAAACCAAGATTTTAAAGCACTTGCTCTGAGTAGCCTGTCTGTAATGGAGGAAAAATGTAGTCCCCATGAATGGATATGATGGGGGAGTAACTTGAACTGTGATGATGGGACATCTGACAACAGTCACTGCGTTTGAGATAAGCACATGGCAGCCACCAAGGGCAGGGGAGAGGCAGAACAGCCTTGGTTAGCAGAGTCTCGGGGTTACTGCCGCAGAACCTCCTATAGCAATTGCCTAGATGCAGCAGGAGCTCCTACCCAGGCTATTAAACACATCCTGAAGAGAAATTACTGTCATGTACTGCAGATCTCCTCTGAAAGTCACCTCAGGAGCTACCCTGAGAAAGGAAATGCAGAACAAGAACAGGGGAGTTGACCATCTGCAAAAGAGCTTATAAGAACTATACCTCAGCTCTATTTACCAAGATAATTTTACCCAACACTCTGGTGAGGTGGCCCAAACCATGTCTCAAGCTGCTCCTCTCAGAACACCAGGCTCTTCCTCACCACCCTGGCAGCGTAGAGCAGAGTCATGATGTATGGGCACACAGTGTTTGTGCCCTTTCCCACTGCAGCTCTCCAGGTCTTGTACACAAAAACCAAGTTACTCAGCCACAGTTTCACCCCAAAAATTGGAGATAATTTATTAAATTTTATCACTGACTGAAAAAAGTCACTAATGTCTCTTAATAATAAGTTAATGTTCTTAACAGAAAACCCCCAAGCCATATACTGCATTTGCTCAGACTTAATACATTTACTTTAACAGTACGGTACTCAATAGGTTCCCCTTCACAGAAGGGAGTTTTCAACCACACCACAAGCCTCTGAATCTTCCCCACTGCTCACTCAGGCAAAATAAACTCCCTGGATGGCAACTTCAGCAGTCCAGCATTCCACTTCTCTTCTGTGTGGGTCACAGCACCCATCCACCCACCTTCACCTTCAACACCAGCAACAGCAAAAGGGAGCGGGCACCAGAAAATGCATGTAACTTTACAACTGCAGCCCAAGGTGCTCTCCAGCCATGCTGCGGAGGCAGAGGCCTCAGCCTGACTCTTCTCAAGGAGCTGATAAAGCAACCTGGGCAGCAGGAGGCTGCTCTAACCCCCACAGCACTGTGTGGACAGGGGCAGGAACAACATGACACCTAATAGAGCACTGAGACTGCCTGTGCAGATGCAGCTCTGCTAGTGTTTCCCCTGAGGGTGGAAGACAGAACCCTGCTTGCCCTGCTCACATTGCATTCATCCTTCCTCCTTGGCTCCACAGCCATGTTTTGTGATTCTGTTCTAAGGGCATGACAACAGAAAGGCAAGTCCTTGAACAGAATGAATCTGCTGAAGAAAACTGTCCAGGACAACAGCACAGAAATTGAGTGTCCTCCTTTCCACAGCCACCTCCTCACATCATGCTCATACTGCCCACCAACGAGCTTGGCTCCCCTGGGGCTCACCCAGTTAATTCTTACTTTAACATACAGAACACTCTCCACTGACTGAATGTTTCAGCTTCTACATTATTAGAATGTAGAATAGTGCTTATAGAAGGGACAAACAATTCTAGCAACTTTCTGCACCTGAAGCACTCACAACCCTGGGCCCAGGGTGGCTGCCCAGATACAGCCGGTTAAAGCTGCATGGCTCCTTCTCAACTAAAAACTCCTTGCAGCCAATGTATACGAGACCTCTGCAAGATTTCCAAGCAGGAGTCAGTGTCCTAAATTAATCTATTTGGACCATTTTGGAGGAAATCTTTGCTGTCTGCCACTCATGCTGCTCCCACACCCCCAACCTGCCACCAATATGCACAAAGAAGTCAGCAAGCAAGATTCAGAATTAAAATCCCTGTGTGCTTGATACTCCCTGCTCCCAGGAAGGCCTCTGCCCTCTCCACTTGCCTGCTGCAGGGAAGGTGATGTTTTGCACAGTGGGTCCATCACACACCTCAGGAGGCAGCTGCAGCCTTCGTCAAGGGGGTGATGAACCCATGCTCACACAGCAGCTATCATGACACTATGGAAGCACACAGCTCTTTGGTCATTAACAGCAGTCAAAGCCACTGGCATCACATCTCCAACCTGTAAAAGTAAACCCAAGCCAGACAGCTTGCAGAAGCTGGCCAAGCCTACGCATCCGTAAGACCAGAGACAGACACCAGCAAGCTGTTTTGTTACTCAGCAACCTCTATCATCCTCCTGCTTCCCTTCCTCATCCTCTTCTGTTTCTGTTTTAATCTGGGCCACCCCGAGCCGGTACAGAGCATCGCGAATCACCACCTCCCCAGGCTGGCAGCTCTGCACAATCTCCTGGATCTGCCGATTGACAATTTCCCTGCTGGTGAGGAAGTCCATGAGGCGGTTGTAGAGGTAATAGTGTGTGGCGTTCTCAAAGGTGATGGGCTTTTGGCGGACATTGCTGGTTTTGCTGTCGTTGATAGCAGCGATGATGGCGCTGTACGGCTCCAGCTCACGGCACAGGGACATGCAGTGGTGCTGAGCCGTTGGGTCTCGGGAGCTGTTCTGCTCCAAACCCGTATGAACAATTCGGCGTGCTGCTGACTTGGTGATTGGGTGCTGCACAGAGTGCTCAGCCACAGTCATGTCCACACTGTAGTGCTGGTCGAGCAGTTCAGGGCAGGACACATACTGCAAGAGAGACACGTACCAGGTAGAACAAAAAGCAATTTCCCCACAGCTGAGAAGAACAAGACAAAACTAGCACTTGGTGGAACTCCAACCAGCACTATGACCGAGGACAGAGGGAGGGCCAACTGATTCAGGCTTCCACTAAACACCATAATGGTGGTCCTGTATGCACCCCCCTCACTCATATGCCCTCAGAGATAACCCCAAGGCAACCCTTTTCTCCCATTTTTCAAGCAACAGCAGTAGTTTGATAGAAGTGAGTTGTTGCATCAAAGTGACATACTCAAAATTTCAGGATTTGAACTGCTCTTCCTATTAAGAAGCATGAACCTAATATAACACCCCAACAGACAGATAACACTTTTCACTGTACTCAGAAGCTGCGAGCTGGCAAACCTGCGAGTCAGAAGACACTGATCAGGCCAAATTATCTTGAGGCACAACACATGTTACATATACTTTTTTAAAGTTACTTAAATCTCACTTGAAACTTTTCCATATGGGATTGGCACAGCAGAGTGCAAAGTGAACATAACTAACCGTTGGAGGATCCATGGGGTCAGAGAAGCAACCCTGGTTCTTCCCCCACATCTGGGAAGTCAGGCCAGAACAGCAGACATCTGCACACAGTGCCACTGAAGATGCTGTATCAACAACATACACTGGAGGCCAGTGACGTGAGGAAACCAACAAGTCCACGTGATCCCGGGCATTTTCTCCTCTTACTATGTACTTGGAGCCACACACAACCTGGAAAGAAAAGGATTAACAGCAAACACCACACTAAAACTGAAAACTTATGGGAAAAATACAGCCTTAAAACATGAAGCTTCCTTTCGGGTATTCCAGAAAAAACAGTAACTAGCCAGTTACTTTCTCCAAATATATTCTGTTTCCTCCTCATACACATTCAACTTCATCTTGTTCAAGAAGAGGTAATTTTCAGCTACACATCAGGAGCAACATCAAAACCAGGCTTCAGATCACTAGCTGATATTAAAATCCCTCCAGGACTGGTCATTCTCTGAGCCCCAAGGCAGTGTGTTTCATTCCAGAGGCTCAGAGAGGCACCTACTCCATTGCTTCTATTTAATGAGGGAGTTCCACGCTGGTAAGTCAGGTAACATTGAATATAGCAAGGCAAGAAAAAACATTGCAACTCCAGCCCTCCTTACCTGATGTGGACACACTTTGTAGATTTTTCCTCCTGTGTGATGAGCAGAGGCTTGTGTGATACTTGTCCCATTCTGTACAAACTCATAGAGAGCCAGGAGGGAGTAGCAGAGCTGGTCCTAGAAAAGACAGGCCCCAAAAAACGTCTGGATGTGGTTAAAATTAATGGACTTCTCCAGAGGTAGAAGCCTGCAGGCAAGGTCTCCCAAATCCTGATCTGCACTTCATACAATAACTTCCTAGTCCCACACTCAGCATTGTGAGGATGACAAGCAATTGCATGATGCTGAGCCTGTGACAAGGTAATTACAGGCTTCCTTTCTTCTAGCCCACAAAGGTTCAATTTATTTCACCATGTGTAAATTATCCTATAATGTGTAGGCACTCACTTCTAACCCACCCCTGCCCTCAGTGCAGTCAGATGAGAAGTTAATTAACTAGGATGGCAAGTGTGAATGAGGGAAAGAGTGAAGAACAGCTCCACTCCTGTGGAGTGTGTGGGCAAACAAGCCATTACCTTTGTATCTGAAGGCTCCCAGGGGATGCTGCACTGTGTCAGAAAGCTCTGTAGCTCTTCTTCACTGTAAGAGTTTAACAGCTCAAGCTTGAGGATTTCTTCCTGAAGGAGCCTCACCAAGGCACTCCCATTACCTGCAAAGGCAGGAAACAAGTCTCAGCATTCATTCTCAGGAAGGGAAGTCACCCAAATAATTTATTCCAAAGACTACAGAAGCAGAGACTGCACAACCAACTGCCAGCAAGAGAAACCCATGAATAGCTCAAAGCATGTCACAGCCCACCCTTCTCTCAAACCCTCCACTAATGAGGTCACCAGACTGAGCTTAGCAGAGCTGCAGACTCCAGGAGCACTTCTCTATCCTGTCATTTGTAATCTTTAAATTACTGCTGGACTGACATGAGGATAAACAAGTGATGGAGAGTGCAGAGAAATGTGACTGCAGCCTTCAGACTGAGCAGCTTCATGCTTACCCTTCACATCTCCCTGGGTCTTTCTCTGGAGCTTCACTTCCAGGAAAGCCCATGTAACTCTTCTGCAGCTCTAAAACAGCTGCAGCCCTATCTGCAAAGCCAACTCACACACTTGTTAAGCTTACAAAGCCAGCTTTCCTTCTTATACCTAATGCCTAAACTGCTAAGGGAACTGGGTGCTAACTAAATTCAGCTCTCATACATCTGAGCTTATTCACCTCATGGTTTCTTGTTACATGCAGTCAATGACCTGCATATACTGAATATTGACAACACTGATCAGGACTAGCAAACCCAACTCCTAGACTCTTTAAGTTCTGTAAAAACTTATTCACCCTTTACTCAAATCATGATATTGAGCTGCACTGCTCAGGAAACAAACACTGACTGGCATTCAAGTTGTGCATGCATCCCTCTGCAATCAGACTGTATATCATTTGGGGTGCAGTCTCAGATGCATCAGAGCACACCAAGGTATTCAAGCTTTCCGGGGCAGGCCAAAGCTCAAGCTTACTTACCCCAGCATTCTTGCCTTCTCTCAGCAGACATAATTGCAATCATCAATTCTCAACTCTAAAGGTCACCAAAAGTCACCACCACATAAAGCATTCCCTTAATAAGCACAACCTCAGCAGTTACCTGGCACTGGTTGTGCATCCAGGTTCTTGTCCTTCTCAGTATTGATCACCACCGCTCCTCTCATCAGTGGAGGGAAGAAAGGAGCAACAATAGAAGCATCAAACTTTGTGATGGGGATGCTAGAAGGAAAAGCCACCTGCTCAATCACCTCTGTCTCCATCGTGGACCAGAAGTCTTCTACATTCACTTCACTTGATGGCAGGAATTCCGGCCAAGTAAACTAGAAAGAGCAAGAAACACACTGGTCAAATACAAATAGCCTTAGCTCAACGGACAGTTTTGAGTGAGACAGCCTCACTCAAGGCATAAGGACTCCCCAGGAGAGTTCTCAGGCCAAATACAACATGATGGCTGCAGACTCCTAGAGTTCCCCACCATCACTTTTCCTTGGGTGACAGTCAAAACTATTTACTTGACATCAAAGCCAGACATGCTGCACAGGACAAGTGGGGCTTTTCTCCCCATTACAGAGGACAACACCTCAAGGAAACTGCTGTTGGAGAAAAAGCAGAATGCTTTCATGTCACAGGAAGAAGGCCAAGTTCAGCAGCTTTCATCCAAGGTCCCTAACTCTGAGAGGCTACCGGACAAAAGCCATGGTCCAGAGACAGAGGATCTTGTTTTCCCCAAACCATACATCAATGCCTCTAAGAGGAAGCGCAGGCATCACCACTCCAGCCACATCCTCTTACTAGGCATCAGCAAAAAACTGCTCACAAATGTCTCATGTAATTATTGTGCATTTAGAAAGACCAGAGTCAGCAAAAATCATTACGATCTGCTTTGAACACAAACAGGATCTGAAGGTTGTGAGAAGCCCACCTCTATGTTTTTCAGTGCCAGGACATTTTCCACATTCCTCTGGGCTATTTCCACCTTGGGGGTTATGCCACAGATTCCGCAGATCATATCATTGTAATCCCGGACTGTCAGGCATTCAAAGGCCCAGTAGCCATTGCACAGCAGTTCCTGAAGCTGAACCTGCTCATCAGGGCTCAGGCTTTTTTCTGAAAAGAGAACATGCCACTATTAGAGTTTTCACTTCCTAGAGTCAGTGGAGAGGTGCTAGAACTCTCCTATGCAGAGTTAAAAACAAAGCTGTTCTCCAGATAGTTGTTACAAAGAGCTGGTCATCAAGATATTGTTTGGTTTAGGAAGTGATTTAACAGAAACATACCACACCAGAATTTGCCTTTTTGTAACCTAACAATCATCAGGAGGCCAGTTTGGTTTGTTACAGTAAAAAAAAAAAAAACACCCAAGAAGGAAAACCCACCAGTTTGCTCCTGAACAGAGTCGAGGATATTGCCAACAGCCACTCTGGGATCCTCTCCAAGTTTAATGTGGTTTCGGATTGCAAACAGAAGATCCAAGCTCACTAACAACTTGTTACCCACATTGAAAAGGCCTGCAGTTAAAACACAAAACACTTATTGTCCATAGGGCTCCAGATCTTCCTCACAAAGAAATATATTCCTTACTGATACGTAACATACAAATACGGTTCAGAGGATAACAGAATCACATGTATAATGCTTCTGGGACTGTTCTCTCTGCAGATTAGCTCATCTCAGACTTCATGCATTTAAATTTAAATGCTTTTAAATTTAAAAAGCTACAAGGAACAGCAGCCAATCCATCTCCTCAGCTCCACACTGCACTGCAGGAGGCCCACACTGACTAACACTCGAGCCTCACCAGTCAACACTGAGAAACAGCTCTCTGCAGAGATGTTTTTGACTCATCTCAGGGGTTGTCTTGCAGAACACAACATTTACCACTCACACAGTGATGCAAGGTACAGTCTTCCTCAAAGCACTCATACGTGCTTTCCCTCAGGAATACAGATTTACTTGCAGAAGAATAGTGCAAGTCAAAAATAATTCAAGCTGAATACACTGGGAAAGGGAAAATGCTTTTCTGTAAGTTGGTACGCTGACATTTTTCCTACCTGTGTAAATATCAGTGAAGCTATGGAGAGCCAGACACTGCAGGTTCAAGCACACTTTGACCTGAGCTGTAACCACCTGTAATCTATTAGCTGTCAGCAGCCAGCACTCCTGAGGACCAGCAAGGGAACTGTAACAGACAAAAGGCAACTCAAAGTCAAGCCAACAGGGGTTTTAGTCCAGTCCCGCAGTAACTTTGGATGTTCTAGAGGAGACGAATTCATTAGTAAGTCAGTCTAAGTCAGTTCACATCATTTCATACCAGAAAAAGAAGTAACTACATTAAAATTATCCCCCTGGCAGAGTCAGGTCACTGCTCACATTCCTTTAACGGCACTAAAACACCTCTCCAGCTCCATACATCAGGCACATAGTATTGGAGAGTTGGAGAAAACCTACAACCCCAGCTGCCCTGGAAGAAGTGTCAGCTCTATTGCTGTGGTACAACAAGTGGTGGTTAGTAACACGTTCTCCCTGCTAGCCTGTCCCCACACAGAGATTCAGAAAGGCTGCTCCTCTGCAGTACAGCTGCTGAGGAGGAAGTTCAGACAGAAAAATGCCAGTTATGCCCTAATGCCAGAAATACAGCTGAGAAACCAGGAATCAAAGTGAAAGCTAGCTCCCTCCCACTGGCAGGGGTTTAATTACAGGCTACACAGACACATGTGAGAGTCCCACAGACAGAGCACTGCAAAGCAGCCCAGCATGGAAGCAAGGATTTACAAAGCACAGGTTAGTAAGTCACGAGGTGAGGGACAAGGATAGCACTGTTCTGCAAAAATTACTGAGTATAAAGAGTACCTCTACTGGAAAAAAATGTCAGTTAGTACTAACCTGACCGAAGGGAAAACACACAACTGGTATCAAGAAAATCTTTTTCATTGAAGAAAGAAACACAACAGTAAACTACTCAACATTTTCCTGGGGGAAACATTTCAGCTCACGCTTTTGACAACAAAAGGATGTCTGGCAAACTTGGTAAGGAGATATCCTACAGGCTTTCACAGAAACCTAGTTAAGGTAATCCAGCCTACGTACTGGTAGCTTCTGAAAGTATTTTAGGTTTCAATTTGGGTATCTGTTCAAAAAAGGATTCACTCAAGCCCATGCTAAGCCATGAAAAGAAAGAAAACAACATAAGCAAAAAGATCCACACAGGAAATAATCAGATCAGGAAGAGAAAGAAAAGGGAAATCACATAATGCATATCCCACAAGTTTGCATCTGTCAGCCTCAAAACATCAGAGTGGAAAACAAAAAAGGGATGACTAATGAAAAGACTCTGTTTCAAGATAGAAAAAAAATAGATCTAGACTTAGCAGTCACTCTTTGATCAAGCTCTCCCATTGTACAGAAATGGCAACTAAGACAAACTACACTGCACAGGAGATACAGTTTATCCCTAACCAGCTAAACCCTTTCCACATACATCTAGCTTAGTGCCACTTACATCCACTTCAGTACCAGGGCTAAAGCAAATACTATGTCAGCCACGCTTTAACAGAGTATCAGCACAAGGTTGAAAGAGTCACAAGTCTAAAACAGAATCTTACTTCTGTCCCCCTTTGAACAATGGGCTGTTACAGAGGAGGCACTGCGCAGATGGAGACTCATAGTAGTTTGACCAGGAGGTCTGCTCTATGGTGACTGTCTCCTCACTCACGTTGGACAGGATGAGCCGTGAGCTGTTGAGTTCCTGGATGAGCGTGAAGACCTCGGCCAGCTCCGATTCATTCTCTGGGATCTGCATTACCTTGCGCAACAACTGCAATGTGGACTGACGCTGGATCTCTTTCTGGGAGGGGGTTAAGGGTTCACTGGTGTTCAGCACATCAGATTGACCTGGACTCACCTCCTAAAAAGCAAGCGAAACGTATTCAACTATGCAGGCATGGGATGACATGTTAAGAAGCCCAAAGAAGTCAAAAAAGGTAGAAGAAACACAGTAATCTTTGTAATTAAGTCGAGTCTGCTGGGTACAGAGCTCAGCCTTTCAGGAACTCCTATAATACTGCTAAGACCATCAGATTTGTCATTAAACTGGAGCACTTGGATTGAGGATCAAGAGGGTGAGGACAATCATGTGACAGGAATATTAAACACATATAGAACCAGAAAATAAGAAAACAAACTAAATGAGGAAGAGAGGAGGCACATGCCTCTCAAAATGCAAGCTGAGCTAAGGGCACTGCTGTTCCTGACACAGCTGCTTACACTTGAGTTTCACACAGGCCATTTCAGTTTGTTTTCTTCAAAAACATTACACAGTTATGTTCTTCAAAATAAAAAAGACAAGTGGAAGAGTCATATTACCACAGAGACTAAAAGCAGCCTATGTGCTGAGTGGGCATTTCAGCTAAGAACAGGACACCTCCATTTTTAACTCTTCTTTTTTTTTAAGCAATTCTGTATGAGAAAAGCCAACCTCTGAAACTCCGAATGCAAAAAATACCCAGACAATCCAACCCCAGAATTTATGATTTACATCCATGTAGAACAGCAGACAGCTGAAAACCACCTTTCTACAGCAGGAAACAAACACTACACCCTGAAATAAATTCAGGCTGGAAGTAAAGTTGCACTACAAGCCCTTAAAAATAGGAAGCTCTAATAGAAGATGTACTAACTTAACTGACATTAGCCACAAACTGGTCACAAACAGAGCACACTTGGGAGTTTCTTGATGAAGTAGAAGTTCGGCAAAGCTGACACAACAAATGTGACCTTAGGGGTGGTTTCCCCAGCACGTACCGACATGTTATAAGCATTTTTAAGCTACGGAGACATCCAGTGGTAGAACTGAGTGCTCTCAGGCTCATTCTCAGCCTGAAACACCAATACTGCAGGAGTTGGACAGTAACATCACATGTGTTTTCAATAGGACATTATTGTTACAAAACCTTACAATAATGAAAAAACAATAACATGTTCCCATGGGCACTAGCAAACTAAGGTACTTCCCTGCCCACCCCACGACAGCCTTTTGAGAATACAAGTTATTCTGAACCTTACCAGGGATTTTGCTGTTTTCTCAGCTCTGTCTTTGGCAAGATTGTATCCACAGCTTGGACAGATGCGTGGCTTGTGCCTGTTTGTATACACATAACTACAAGAGGGGTTCTTGCATTTCCCTCTGCCGCGTGATGTTGCCAATCCCAAATCCTGAATGACACAAAAAAAGTATTTACTGAACTTGACTTTTAGACATCTTAGACTTTTAACAGCTGGACTTGATGATCTCAAAGGTCCCTTCCAACCTAAATATTTTTGTGATTCTATACCAACAAGGTTCTACAAAAGTTTGCTAGAATATCATGCTTTTTCCTCACATTACAGTGCCGCGTTTAAAGGTCAAACAGGCCCTGTCACTTTGCACAGAATACTTTTAACTGGCATTCAAACATTTTGGGGCCAGTTTCAGAGACCATAAACACTCACACATTGAATTCATTCAGAAAGCACTGATCCTTCCTGCTGAACTCAAGGAGGGGTGGGGATTACAATAGGGCATGAAGGAAAATCTAGTACTTAACAAGATTTAACAGTATGCAGTCACCCTGGATTAGGTCAACAGATGATACACAAAGTACAGATTGCCTCACATTAAATAGAAGAGATATTTCTGCAAGTCAGTAAAGGAAAGTCACAGAACAACCTATCCCAGAGATGACATTCCCTGCAGCACAAGTCAGACCATCTAAAAAATGCTCACCAAAGTTACAGTGCAGCTGTACTTGTACGAAGGGAGTATGTCTGGTTTGACCTCCACTACTTTAACCTGAGACGCCTTGCTGGTCAAAGCACTGTGGAACTGGAGATTGAAAGCAGAAAAAAACAAACACCCATGAGATACCTACTTCTGAATACATATATCCTGTAAGCAATACCTATTAGCATTTTTCCCTTCGCAATAAATCAATTAATGTTCATTTAATATCAGAGGACTACAACACACTGTTTTGCATACTAAGGCATTACAATTCACACAGAAGTATTCCAGCATCTTTGCATACTCTGTCATATTTCACAGGTGAAAGACTCTATACTCAGTATTGCATGTCAGATTATCAAAGCACTAGCAGATCCCCAAAACATCTTCTGGAAGTAACTGGGAGTTTCTCAATGCAGCCAACAGAAGGAGTGTCCAACAGCATTTCTCAGTTCAGTTCTACTCAGCCATCTCACATTCATGCTGCTTTTGAGCTGTATCATAAAAGCTGTCAGTCATAGATCTTATCATAAGACTGCTACATTCTTATATTCTATTTCTCACCACTCAGGTTGTATCATCTGTGAAAAGAAAACCAACAAAACACACAGAAACAAACAGGAAAATAATATGCATTTGAAGAATAAACTATAGGTACCTTTCGCTCCTCGGCACTTGGTGGCTGCAGAATTGACTGGCCCAATTGTTTCAGTGTACTGGGCTTCAAGCCTGATGTTCTCACAGGAGAATGCTTGTCTTGAGAGAGAAAAGGGATGCAGCAGGTTAGATATGAGAAAACAGGACCTATTTCATTCAATATCTTTGCTAAATGCCATCACAGTCATGTGAGATTTTTTCCTCTGAACTTGGAATGACCCAAGCAGGCGTTTCATGGCCCATTTACTGCACACTCAAAGAGTGCTTTTCTCTAGCATAGGTCATTATCTCCCTTCAGACCTATCTTATTATGTGAGAGAGAGCACTTCAATGTGATGAAGACAGACAACTGCTCCAAAAGCATTCCAGAGAATACAGCTCTTACCAGCATTCCCAAAAGCCTGTCTGTTGCTCGACTGCTCAGCACTGGCTTCTCTCCCCACGCTGGCTGGTGCAGGCAGAATGGCTCGCATGGGTCTTGCTGCAGCCAGCAAGGAGGGCTTCGGTCTTGGTTTACTCTTTATTTCTTGTCCTTTGTGTGTAGGAGTTGGAGCATCAATTCTGAAAGAGGAGAGCTACAATTGGTAAAAAATTCCATCGATTCCCCCTCAACCTCAATTTTCTTCTCTTTCCTGAGCTGTGCTTTATTAGCACAATAATCACAGCTATTGCGAAAGGAGAAGCAGCACCAAGGATACATCTGCTCTGTGACCACAGTTTGTCACTTAAAAAATATTAGCCCTGATAAACAAAATCACAAAGGAACAATCCAGAACTAGCACAAAACAGACAGCAAACAGAACAGGTCTTACAGGAAGCATTGCCAACGGCTTTCAATTTCTTAGGTTAGTCCCATCAGCACACAAAAGACATCATAAGCTCCCATAACATGGAAAACTGACTCACCCCGCTGGCTTTTTTGCAGAGGCATTTGGACTTGGCACCTCAGAAGATAGTGGCATCCCCATCCCTACACTATCTTTCTCTGCCTGCTCTGTGGAAGACTCTCCTTGCTGTTGACTCTCTTGACTCAGCACCACTCCAGTAGTACTCAGTCCATCTTCAGCAAGCACACTGTTTGCAAGAACATGAGCCTCAGAGACGATCACTTCCTCCCACTCCAGCTCCTGCATTTGCCCTCCAACAGGCACAGCATTCAGCAGCTGGCTGACAGCTTCAGAACTTTCCAGAGCAGACTTGGAGGTACTTTCACTCACAGCTGTTGGCTCTGTGAATACTGACTGCTGACCTCTTTTAGCTGCTGGAGTTTTAAGAGAGGTGCCTGAGTTTGGCTCAGATTTGCTTTTTGGTTGCTTTTCCTGGAAATAAAGATATAGTTATATTTCAGAGCTCTGGACTTTAACAGGTAAGTTCCCTTCGCATATGCCGGGTTTGCCACGGCTTATTTAATGCTGGATCAAACCAAGAGAATCCTAAGTATTTAAGCAGCAAGTTATACAAGAGCAGAAAGACATCATCTCCTAAGAAAGCAAGTCCCTGTTAACATTTTACCTAGCCTCCTGGCCCTCCATGTATTATTTTTAGACACTGCTTATTGTGAAGTATCAGTCTTTCTTAAACTCCCTCAAATACCACCATTAGCACCAACATCACAAACTCACCCACCACCCTCTGTAACAAGGGCCCACCTCCTACGCTCCCCTTTCAAAGCTTCAGCTCTGATGCTGTCTGTCCTTTCACACAATTGAGAAACCAGAGGGAGATAGAGAACTCCTATCTTCCTATCTTTTGATCCATGCATTCAGAAAACCATACATTTGAGCAAGTCATGAAACAGAATTACCTTAGGAAGGTTTTCTGGCTTTAAGAAAAATGTTACCTTCAAGGCTAAGGCTATAGAACCCATGTACTGGGGCCAAGAAAGGTTTGATGTAACACTGAATTGGTATGCAAAAAGAAATCAGAAATGGAACCAAGAGCTTCTGGCATGATAAACACATTAATTCTAAGCTCTCTACAGAGTTCATACTCGGACGGATAATCCAGGTGCTTAAAACCAGACATAGGATCAATCCTAGAATGTTTTGTTTGGAAGGGACCCTAAAGATCATCTAGTTCCAACACCTTCCACTAGACCAGGTTACTCAAAGCCCCAGTCCAATCTGGCCTTGACATCTTATAACCTATGCCCTTTCCTAAGGAACAGAATGGTATGTACATATTTAGTTTCAGTTCTACTGATGTTATTGCCAGTTAAAAAATCTGCTGGTACATGTTTTTCCCAGGCATGATACCATAGGAAAAAAGTTGAACTGTTTATGCAAATGTGTTCCCAGAAGAGTAGAATGAAACTGAAAGCAGGAAAACTCCTCTAAGAGTTTTCAGCTCTAATCAATGCAGGATTTAACAGGAGCAGGCACGCCATATTTAGCCAGAAACACATTTTTGCTGTTAGTCATCTACTTCAGCAGGTTTACAGAACAAATGCTAAGACACCATCGTCACTATTTGTGCCCTACCACGCAGGAAGTCCAGCCATCAGATCAGACACTACAGAGTTTGTAAACTGCCTACAAAAGTTCTTGCCCCTAAATGTTTAATGGATCTGGAAACGAAACAAAGAAGCTTCAGAACAAATCCATAAAAAGCCACTGAATGTCAATGCAAAATGTCACACCAACTATCCTTGAACTTGTGCTTGAGTAGCCTTGTTTCAGGCTAAGGAAGAACACACATCTATTCAGAGCTGACCAGTTACCATGACATTGCCAAAGTTTCAGGAGCAAGTGGTTTTCGCTGTATACAGCTAGTAGAGATGCCAACAACATGGGCAGAGTAGGTACTATGTGGAGGAAGACTTTTCCACTCAAACAAACTTCACAACTCCACCAACACCTGGTGATTTTCTTCCAGCCAAAGGTCAGAACATCATGAATGATCAGACACGTGGCCATAAGTCAACAATATCCAAAGGCACTTCAGCTTCCACTAGATCAACTTTATTAGCTAGCTCCCAAAGGATCATATACCTACTACAGTTGAGAACTGTTCCTCCCTTCTGTTGAAAAAATGTTGCAAGACCACAAAAAACCTCAATTTGTAGAAGAATTTCAAATACAGATAAATTACAAAAAAATAAATGGCTTAACCAAGCTCCTCAGCTTAGCTAGGGCTGCAGCAGGAAGAACAGGCAATGCCTTCCAGTCACACAAACTACAGAACACAAGGACAGGGATTGCTTCTGGCATTATCTGACTTCCTGTGCTAGATCTACACATCTAGAAATATCAGACATTCACAAAGACAGCACTTTTTGTCTAAAAAATAGCAAAGGAAAGGCAAATTTACCTTTGGGATCCATTTCCCTCCCAGAAAGTTCCCACATAATGGGCATTTTGGTGGCTTATGCCTGGTGACGTAAGTGAAGGAACAGCCAGGATTGGTGCAATTTCCATGTCCCCTTCGAGTATAGGTGGTTGTCTGAAATGAGAGTTGTCAAGAATTTCTCTACAGAGCTGAAAAAACCACAGAGCTGAGCTCATCGCTCCCTTTTCCCTCATAAGCACTTTACAAAGTGTTATTCAGCAAATCACCAGCACTCCACTATTATTCCTTTCACTGATCAACCACCACACAGCTGGATCAGAGTGAGTCAGCACCATAACTACTCTGAGTGTAAATGCTCAGTCTATACAAGTCTTCACTGGTACCAGAATTAAGTTCAAATTGCAGAGCAGAGATGAGCAATGCATATAACCTACTATAAGGAGACTCTAACCTTGCATTTACAGTGATGTAACATTTCTGAGTAAATCATAGTAAGAGAGTAAGAAAATTATTCGAACAGCAGTCCACAACAAGGCAAGATGGGATTAATCGACTCGTGTCAATGGAGCAACAAGACATGAAGCCAAGCACTTATGATGTACAGGCAGTTTTCATTGGTGATTTACTGTTGGATGCAGTGGTCAAGCACCTCCCTGGTGCTTTAGTGTAACTCGCTGTGAACTACTGTAACACCAGCAGCACCACCAGGCACTATTTATAAAGCCAACTAAAGCAGAACCTGTCATCTTTGCCAGGACAACTGCATCAACACATTTGAGTTTCTGTCAGCACAGCACTTGATATTCTGAACTCCACACTCCTGAGGCAGCTGCTGTGCCATAGGTCCCTAACTAGGTATGGGGTTTCTTGAGAAATGCAAGTGCTGCTGTCAAAGAAATGAGACAATTTAAGCTGAGTACTTCCCAGGAACTAACACCTGAGATATTTCTAGTCTCCCCAAGACACCTGGAAGAATATGACACTATGTGCCACCATAAATATCTGCAGTTTTCCACCAGCTGGAAGTATAGAGGGCCTGGAAAACAGGATTTGAGGCTAGCTTGTACAACCCAAGGAGCTCAGTGCGAACTGTACGATGAATCCCTACAATGACTACAGAAACACAGGAGGATGGAGTGGTTAGACTGAGGAGAAATAATGGTATTCTTCCTAATACAACAGGCCACAAAACCTTTTACATAACTTCTCAAAACCTTAAGTGACTGTTCCTCTCCTGTCACATGGCGAAAGCAACAGCCACCCACAAGACTGGAGAGCTCGTGTTTTCCTGTCAAAAGAGTAGATTCTTGCCCTTAAAGGGATGGACATTGGCATTTTATGAAGATAAAGACGCATCCAAGTGGAGGACACAGACGGCTACACAGACCATGGAAAGGGCAACACAAAGCACTCTTGGCCAGATGTGTTGTGATAGCATTATCTACTGTTTCCAAGAACTCCTTGAGAAAGAAGGCAGCAGAAAGAGGCCCTATAAGACACTTCAGAAATTCAGAGACCCCAATTAGTACACACAATGCATAAAACCAGGGACAAGATATAAACTGACATAATGTCTCCAAATTGGACCATGATCAAACCCTTCCTACTCTGGTTATGACAAACCTATAGTGACATATCCATACCTTAAAATACCACACAAGACTCTGAATCTCTTACCAATTTAATGGATGCTGGGTTCTCCACAACAGAATGAGCTGGCAATGGTAACATAATGAACTGTGTAGTTGGTGTGGAGGAGCTGCTCTCTTCAGTATCCTGAAATGAAGTCAAAGGGAAAATAAATGCAGAAAACAAGACACACAGTGATTTGTGTCCCACCCTCTCACGAACACTACCTTTGAACATCTGTCTTAAGGACTGATGAGAACAGAAAGCAGGAATTTCAAATCAATGGCCTTAGTGGGTCCACTCTGGAAATTACTAAACTCTTCACAGATTGAAATTGAAATCAGCAAATCCAATTCTTACCAAAATAAAAGTTTCTATAATCTATCCCTAAAACCTCAACTTAAAATTACTCCCTTCTACCTCTCTGCAACCAAAAAACAGCTATCAGGAGCAGAGGTAACATTTTCTCCTTCCTAAAATCTTGCAGTTCCACTGCAGAACCCACCCCAAGTATTTTCATAAGAAAAAATTAAAAAACCTCAAGCAGTCATTTTAAGACAGAAATTTTATCAGCACATGGCAGAGCCAATCTGCAAGCAGAAACTCTAATCACAGAGTAACAAAAGGTGCTGTTTCCTTCCCCACTGAGCTTAAGCATCTTGCAGCTACCAAAAATCTTAAGTAAAATGTGTTAAGCAGCATTTGGAGCATTTCAGGCAAGAGTCTGGCAGGAGTCTGAGTCTCACTATTAAAAC
Source organism: Coracopsis vasa (assembly GCA_026283785.1). NCBI lineage: Eukaryota > Metazoa > Chordata > Aves > Psittaciformes > Psittacidae > Coracopsis > Coracopsis vasa. Next base: position 2,466 of record JANHGB010040233.1, on the reverse strand, counting down.
TTACCCTCCCAGACACCACGGTCACCACAGACACACCATCTGACACCTGAGGACGGGCCACAGCAATGCTCCCATTGGACATGTCTGTGGAGTTGCTAACTAGGGTCTCCTCAATAACTACCCGAGCCGTCTGATATGGTTGTGCTTCTATTTCCAAAGAAGCTTCATCCAAGAGGATATCTCCAGCCACTTTCTCTGTCACGGGCCCAACATAATGAGAGAGAACCTCCGATGCAACTGCTTCTTCCGCAGCATCTGGCTGGGTGAAGGAAGCAGTGTCTTCTGCCAGCCCTTCGATGGCAATACACTGCTCAGAAATGCCCACATGGCTTGAGTCCACAGAAAGGATGTTCTGCACAGCATCACGGGGGACACTGGTGATGTTCATGGAAGCCCTTAAGCCTTCGGATGCTGCATGACCCTGTGTGACACACAGTTCCAGAGACTGCCTGCTCCTCTCTTCATGAAGAGTGGTTTTGGGAATAATGATATAATCTGAGCGAGGAAGAATCTTACGGAAACCTGGAATGTCTGGAACTACTGCAGCTAGAGTGGACACCTTGGAATTCTGTTGGCAAAAAAAGAGTACAGAATAAATAAATAAGAGAAACGGAAGAGATTCAGGTGTCAATCCTGCTATTTTAGAGCCTGAAGTTTAAATCGTTTCCTGAAGTAGATTGCTGAGAATTTCCCCCATGACAGAACCTGCAGAATCCTTCTCAGCCCTGGTTTTACCATCCACTTTACCATCAGTCACCCTGATGACACAACACAAAAATAACTGTACCCATCAGCAGGTATTAGACATATTTGTCATGAATTTCAAGACATTATCCCTTACTGAACAGGAAGCGAAAGCAAGACACAGGGGCCTCACACACTGCTTCTTTACAGGCTCTCCTAAGCAGAAATACAAACTGGAATCTGCAGTTAAATGATCCTCCAACACACAGCACTGTGTGAGCAGTTAAGTGCCTCTCTTTATGCAGCAAAGAGCTGCCAGAAAGCAGACTTACCGGGTCCAACCCCTCTTTCTCTAACTTGGCTTTCTCCAAGTAATAGCTTTTTTCAGCCACACTGAGCAACCTCCAGCTCTCACTGATCTTTTTGTTGATTTCAGATTGAGGGAGGTGGGGGAGCTCTTGCTGTACTTTCAAGTAAATATCATAATAGTAGAGGAGGTAAGCAGATCTGAAATTAAAACAGACACCACAATGTTAAGGGCATTCTACATAAATTCTCCTGGCAAAAGAAATCTACAAGTTTTATATTTGTCTCAAGATCAAATGACAAGTATGTTACATTCAGGTATACTTGTAAATGTGGTTTTTAACCAAATTAAAACTGAGATTCTGGGGAGAACCTCTTAAGTAGGGAGAAAGAGGCTAAGGCAAATTATTCTGGGGTAGACAAACTTTAGATCAAGCAATGGTAGCACTTCTAAAGACAAGAATATCAGAGTAGGCTCAAAGTGTCAAAATAATGTTTTCTACATCATGTTTTACACTATGAAGTGTTCCAAGCATACTACAAAGTTCATTCTCATCAGAAACTGCTCCCACAGCACACAGGAGCTGCATGAAGACACAAGGAACTTACCTAGGCTTTTTGGCTTTTTCTCCATGGTCACCAGTACTTTTGTATTTCTTTTTCTTCTTAGATGGCACTGGTGATGATGCATAAGTGTAAGTGCCCTCTATTTCCTCCATTACCACAGTTACTTCAGTGCCATCATATGGAGCCTCCATTGCTAAAAACATGTACTTTATGTTATGCACTTGCCAAGTTATACCAAATTTCTCACAACAAAGACCACTCTTGATCATCTTTGTAAACTGCCAGCACCAATGGCATGTGAGTTTGGCTGTTATTAACTAAGGTAAGTATGTGTCAGCTATTATCAACTTTTAGAAGAAAACACTTTTATTACTACAACCTCAAGCCCATCAGTTCAGTGCAGGCACACTGCGTCTGCACTCCAAAGCTGCAATACCCCAGGAACCTCAGTTAAGTTTGGCAATCCAGAAGGAGCCTCACACCCAGGAAGCAGGTGTCCAGCTACAAGGTACCACGGCCATGCTCCCAAAAGTGAGGCCAGAGCCTGAATAAGCACGGAAGCCTCTCAAGCCACCAGATCTCTAAGGCTCCTCGCTTCACACCGATGACGGCCACAGCCTCCGGGGCGCTGGGAGGCAAAGAAGACACGATAAGCCACAGGAGGTAAAGGGCAAGGCTACCCGGGCTCAGGCGCAGCCCACGCCTGACCCGACCTCGGCCCCACGCAGTCACTAATCCCGGGCAAGCCCATTAAACCCAGGTCCTGTCTCCCGCACCATGCCCGCGGAGCACTGGCGAGCCTTCCTCCCATGCGCCTCCCGAGGAAAGACCCCATCGCCTCGGCCACTCACCGGGCAGCACCGGGGACGCGCGGTGGGACAGACAGCGAGCTGTGGTCACATCCCAGCC